>PVLD010013511.1:0-55825 GCA_004027595.1 Dinomys branickii | reverse complement strand
TTTCCCACGTCTCGCCCCGGCAGCCTGGTCCGCCCTACCACATCTCCCCCGGCATCTCAGAGAAATACGCCCAGTTTAAACTTCCCAGCCGAGGTTCCGGCATTCACGCTCACCAAGTCTGTCTCGAGCTGGTGGTGTTTATTAAGGAGGTTCGCTCCCTTGCTGCTCACCCGGTCGCCATCTTCCCCGGATCCCCCATACTATCTGTAGTTTCAAGCATCCATTGGGAGTCTTGAAATGTAACCCCTGTGGATAAGAGGGGACTACTATGTCCCAGGTTGTTTGTCCATTCACGTTCTGAGGAATCTCTTGGGTGCTTCCCGCTTTAGCATTTATGAGTTTGTGGAGGGATCAGTCCATACTCAGCTGGCTCCAAGGCAGGGTGGCACATGGCAGAGAGCAACAGTTCATGGCGACGGAAGACAGCAAAAGCAACAAGAGCAAAAGGGAAGGGCAGCAGCTGAGAGCAGCCTCTTTCCCTCCCTCATAATGTACGCAGACTGCGCACCCCTGGGCAGGTGCAGCACTCACACCCATAACCCAACGTGGGATCATGAATCAATCATAAATTCTAGAAGCCCACCCATGACTGCCTAAGGCTTTGGGGGGACATCTAGATAGAAACCATAACAGTTATGATATTGGCTATAGGATTTTTTTTTCTTTTTAGGTGATTTTTTTTTTGAGTCTATTGAGTTGAAGTTCCCTTTTTTCAGTTTATTGAGTTTTAAACAATGTTGGATTTTGTCAAATGGTTTTTCTGCAGCAACTGATAGAATCATAAGTGTTCTTTTTTTAAACTTACTGATGTGGTAAATTATGTTTATCCATTTTCATAGATTAAGCTAGTTGTGTATACCTGAGGTAAATCCCACGTATTGGTCATAGTATAATTCTTTTGATATATTGTTAAATTTGATTTGCATTTATTATTTTGTTCAGGGTTTTTGCATCATTGAATTTGTGAAGTTTAGAAAATTTGGACTTGATTTACAGGGAAAAAAATGAATGGCCCACTGACAGGGCAAATTGGCTCTATTTACAGTGAAAGGATGGCCTGTTTTCCAGGGTGAAGGCATGGCCCATTCTATTACATTTTTTTTAAAATAGGTGTAATCATTATGTACTACAAACATATCCTAGTTAAAAATTTTTAAAAAGAAAAATGGGTGAACTAAAATGTCATTGAGTCTGTTTTCTACTCTAAGATCAGGTTTCTGCCCTTTATTTTATCAGCTAAGCTGATACATGAGTTTAAAGTATCTTTAAAGGATTTTGAATGTGATGGGCCCTGAAGAAAAGAAGCATAAACAGGCCTAAGAAGTACAGATGTGAATGACCTTAGGTAACTTTGATTCTGTCCCAAAGTTGCAGTCTTAAAAGTAAAATTAATAATTTACCATGGTTTCTTTCTGCCTGTCTTTTTTTCTACCTCAACACTACTCAGCTTTTCTTTTTATTGACTTGTATCCTGAAAAGTGAATTATTTTCTGTTTAAAACTGCAATCTGTGTAAGCTGTATTAAAATAATCTTTTTGAGACAATTTGCTTAGTTTATATATTTATGTATTTCATCTTTTATCCAATTTTGATTTTAACTTGAATCTTAATTCTAATTTTCTTTTTCTTTCTTTTTTTTTTTTTTGACATTTTAGGTAAGACCATGACTTACAACATTTCATAAATGAAGCATTGAGGAATGAAGTGAGATAATGTCATACAGAAAATAAGTGATTTTTAAGTTATGTCTATTAATTTGACCATAGATATATATATTTACCTCCTTAGTAATGCAAGAAGTCTTTGTGGAAAGCAGAGAAGCAAGCTGCATTTTGGGTGCCCCCCTCGACATTACTGGTGGATAAGCCATAGCAGTCTACAAAGAGCTTTGCACACAAGCGGAGCGAGATGTAAATGGACCCAAAGTAAAGCATATTCCTGCAGGAAGCACTGTTACTCTCCAGGGAACCATGGTGTACATATTGGCATTTGGAAACTTAGCACTTCCGCTCCCAGGGGACTTACAAAAGTGAGCCTTCGTATGTCCCGTATTAAAAGTACTTTGAATTCTGTTTCAAAGGCTGTTTTGGGCAGTCAAGATGAAATGATTTCACGTTTAGCTCAATTTATGCCAAGTTTTCGAATATTAAGAAAAGTATCACATAGTGGCTGGTCGAAACAGAAAAATATTACAGAAGCCATCAAACCTCAGAAAAAATACAGTGACAAAGTGACAGAAAAGAGTGCTTTTGAAGAAGAGAAAAGTCCTGTAGTAGGTAAGGAAGGTGGAGGTAAACAGAACCTTTTCTGCTACACAAGTCGTGTAACCACAAAATTTGGAGAACCATTCTACTTTTTATCAAATCACATTAATTCATACTTCAAGCGTGAGGAAAAAATGTCTCAACGAAAAGAAAACAAACATTTTCAGGACAAAGCAGACAAAGCAGAACTCAAAAGTGAAAAGGCTGAAGAGGGGAACCCAGGTTCTCCAGGCCCTGGCACCCTGACTGACGAGCCAGGCTCGGAGTCTGCCAGAGGTGCCGCGGCCAGGCCTGCAGGCCCAGGCGGAGTGCCGGAAGTTCTTCCGGTGTCCACTAAACAGAGCATCGCTAACTTTCTCTCTCGTCCCACGGAAGGTGTTCAGGCTTTAGTAGGTGGCTATATCGGTGGACTGGTCCCCAAGTTAAAGTACGACTCCAAAAGTCAGACAGAACAACAGGAAGAGCCTGCTAAAACTGAGCAGGCTGTCAGCAAGGACAAAAATGCAGAGGAGAAAAAGCATTTGTCTCTTCAACGAGAAAAGGCAAGTTGTTATTCAGTATGGTTGTAAGTTGTATTATGTCACATTTGTAAATTTCATTTCCCAAAGAATCATTAGCCATTTGTTAAAAGTGTCGCATTCTAATCACACGTATTTAATGTGTCTTTGTAGATTATTGCAAGAGTGAGTATTGATAATAGAACCCGGGCATTGGTTCAGGCGTTAAGAAGAACAGCAGACCCAAAGCTCTGTATCACTAGGGTTGAAGAACTGACTTTTCATCTTCTAGAATTTCCTGAAGGAAAAGGAGTAGCTGTCAAGGTAATTTCTGATTTACTTAATCAAGTATTGCCTTGCACTAAAATACTAATAAGCCTTTTAAAATGGAAATGGCAAGGCCTTTGTTTTTATTTGAAAATTTGGGGGGTTTTTATCACACATGTAATTGTATATTCAGTAATTGCTCCATTCTATGATATACATGATTCTAATGAATTTTTATTCTATAAGTCATGCTATTATGACTACCATCTATATTTTGAGGTTAAACATTTATAAAATTGGGATGTCAGTATATTAGTTGAATTGTTTAAAGGCTGCCAATTTTGTCTCAATTGCTATGTTGGTGTTTATATTATGTAACTGCTCTTTTAAGACAGGACCTAAAAGTCATGTATGAAGCCAATGCTAATTTTAGCTTTATGATTTTTTTCATGTTTGAAAGCCTAAAATTTTAATTAGGGCTGGGGATATAGCTCAGTGGAATAAGCGCCTGCCTAGCAAGCGCAGGGTCCTGAGTTCGATTCCCAGTACCGCAAAAAAAAAAAATTTTTAAGTAGTTGAATTTAATCATACAGTTTCATTCTTGATTGACAAAAGCAACAAAATATTTTTCTTCTCAATATAGGAAAGAATTATACCATGTTTATTACGACTGAGACAAATTAAAGATGAAACTCTTCAAGCTGCAGTTAGAGAAATTTTGGCCTTAATTGGTTATGTGGATCCAGTGAAAGGGAGAGGAATCCGAATTCTCACAATAGATGGTGGCGGAACTAGGTAAGGTTAGAAAAATTAACATCTAAAAACTACAGATGCAGTTTCAGCTTTAGGATTCTTAAAAAATTGATTTGATAAAATTATATTATAAAATCAAAATCTTAGAATGAAACTTAATCATTTTCATTTGTAACTTCAAGTCTAAAAGCAGCTCTTAACATATTCTTGAATCACCTTATCTTGATTAAGTTTTATATTTATATATTAATTTGCCCTTTTTAGATCTTTGTTTTAGTTTTTTTTGTCTTTTTGAGACAGGGTCTCACGATTCAGTTCAGGCCGGCCTTGAGCTCACTTTGTAGCCCAGGCTGGTCTCGAACTCCTGCCTCAGCCTCCCGAGTGCTGGGATTATAGTTGTGTGCCACCACGCCCGGCTTTTTGTTAGTACAGAAGCTTACCCACCATTATTCTTAAAATCTTGGCAATGTTTTGTAACTTTAGCTTGTTTTGTTATATTTATCTTAACCATATTAGTTAACTAGTCACTTAATGAGGCGCCAGCTCGCACAGGAGTCTGCATCACTCCGTTCCTCGCTGTGTGTTCAGGTGCTGTACGGGGTAAACGTGACCTTCCAGAGCTAACTTCACTGGCGCTCTCCAGGGTTACTTCTGGCAGTCCGCCCATGCTTGTTCTGTCATCGTTTATCTAATTCCTGCCATTGTGTTGAGTAGATTGATGGCTTGGCTTTTTGCAACTTTCCTCCCATGCTTTCTAGCTTGGGCTGTAGTTCCTGCCGTCTCTGTGCTGACTGCTGAGGCTTAGTGGGTGTGCCTTGCCCACTGTTTTTTCCTTTAACATACAGTGGCGGAACTAGGTAAGGTTAGAAACCTTACCTGCCTTGCCAGTCACACTTCCCTGTGTGAAGTATTTATCTTTTGTGAATTTCCCCAGTCTTCCTCGGCACCCGAGATCTTTACAGTGCGACGCTGATGTGAAAGAAGGACTGAGTGATGAGAGGAGGCTACTTAAAAGTCCAGGAACAGAATAGTAAATGGTGGCAGTGGGGATTTTGCAGGAGGGAAAGATACAATTTTTTTGAAGAAATAGGGAGACTGGATACACTAGAACCAGCTCAAGATCCTTAAAAACATAACCTCGATGGGTGACGGGGACAGAATGACAGAGACAGGAGGTGAATGGCATTGGGAAAGAGTCTTGGTTTAGGCGTGTTGGATGTAAGGGTACATGCTTCTGCACAGAAATGGCCAAAAAGCCAACATCTTAGACAAGAGGTTGGTGGATGTTTCTTAGGGAAGTAAAATAATTCCAAGAAGATATGCATCACCCATGTATTACATAAAATAGTGGTGAGTTGTAGAAAAGCATCCATGGTTAATAAAATCAGCTTCATGTGATAAGAACAGGGAAAGTGGTAGTTAAATGAGTAGGGAATTCCCCTTAGGAGCAGGAAAAATCCTCCTTTGCATTCCAGAGGAGGAAAAAAATCACATGGAGAAACAAAAGAATGTTACTATGTTGTAATGAGAACTGTGGGGAAAAAGTAAATTAAAAAAGTAGAGCCTAACAGTGGTATTTTAAAGAAGGATCCTGACTGATTTTTTTAGAAGAGATTAAGTATAGA
The DNA here is from genome assembly GCA_004027595.1 of Dinomys branickii. Taxonomy (NCBI): domain Eukaryota; kingdom Metazoa; phylum Chordata; class Mammalia; order Rodentia; family Dinomyidae; genus Dinomys; species Dinomys branickii. The sequence continues at coordinate 50,419 of PVLD010013511.1, read as the reverse complement.
TCTGATAGAATATTGAGAGACATTCAGATAGCTAAAGTGAGAAAAGTATGGTGAAAAGACATTTGGGCCTCATAAATATATGATCTATAGGATAAGAGTTTTATTAAGTCACAGAGGGAAGAAATTAGTGAAGAAATTGAGGGAAGTCTAGGAGGATGTCAGAATGAAGGTGAATTGGGACCAGTGACCCTCAGGGGGGCAATGTTGTCACGCAGGGCGCTGGGCATTGGGCAGAAGTGTGTTTTATCGTCACCCTTCCATCTCATGTAAAGAGCGCGGTCGCTGCTGGACACCCTGCAATGCATAGAGCATCTCCCAGAGCAGAGCTGGCCAGCGCAGGGAGTCAGAGGCGCTGCTGCTGAGGAACTGCGGGGTGGGGAAGTACGAACGAGTAGCCAGAGAGGGAGGTTTGTGTGGAAGGCGGTAAGGTCTGCGGGTTTTGAGGAAAAGATACCATGTAGTTTGCCTCTGTGTGTGTGTGACAACCTTGTAGTACAGTCTTCCTCTGCATTCCAGAGGAGGGAAAAGTGCAAACAGTAGCAACCTAGCAAATGTGAAGATATATATATATATAACTCATTTTGAATTAATTTATGAATACTTCATTTTTGAATACGTTATTTCACTGATTATACAGGTGCTTAGAAAAACTTCGGTGGAGAGAAAAAAGACAAAACCATAGCTAAAAGCTTCAAGATTGTTTTAATGTTTTCATCAAATGTTTTCTGTGTGGTGCATACAGAAAAGGGGTCACATTGTTAAATATGTTTTATTTTGTATTATCTTTACTTTCTGTACCACCTTAAATTAATATTCCATTTTCACAAGACACATTATTCTCAAATTCACATTCTTTGTCATCATAAAAAGTAAAGTCAGTCCTTAGTTTTTCTACTTTAACCTTAGAATACTTCTTGGTGACTTCCTATGAGCAATATCAAGGCATACTTTAAATTCTGAATTTTGTTTTGTGTCACCAAAGTAACATTGTGTTCTAGAACTGACCTGTCTCACTCTTTGGAGTAGAAATAGAATTTTTCATTTCCTCTTTATCCCCCAGTGTTAAGAATTTATTTATTTGTTTGTTTATTTATTATCTTTTTTGAGACAGGGTCTCGCTATGCAGTTTAGAATGGCCTTGAGCTCACTTTGTAGCCCAGGCTGGTCTTGAACTCACAACGATCCTCCTGTGTTAAGAATTGAAAACTGTGTGATATCCTCTCTGTGTGGTGACAAATTTTTTTCCAAGTGCAAGAGTGAGGGATTTCACAGTTTTATAAAAAATACAAGCTTGGAAATAAAAAGAATCATCCACATGATGCACCCTACACTTTCAAGACTTTTCATCTTTTCACCTTCCCTCATGAAGCAATTTACTACCTTTGACAAAGTTCCAGAAATTGTTGGTCAGCAGCATTAATTGACTTAAGACATTATGCTTAATGTTTTAAGTTTATTAAGTTTTTAGAAATGTCTAAGTAGGAACTTAAATATCTGACTAGTGAAATATACAAAACACTATATAACACAATAGAGGCATAGGTGACTAACCAGTGACTATCATTCCAATGAATGTCGTCCCAAAGCTAATGAGAAGTCTTAAATGTTTTCTAGAGTTGAGTTAGTTGTTGTTTTTGTTTGTTTGTTTTTGAGATAGGGTCTCACTATGTAGTTCAGACCGGCCTTGAACTTGCTGTGTGGCCCAGGCTGGGCACAACAATCCTCCTGCCTCAGCCTCCTAAGTGCTGAGATTGCAGTGTGCAGCACCATGCCTGGCTAGCGTTGAGGTGTTTTTAAAAAATACATCAGCACAAGAATACATTGTTGTATTAGTACTTTTAAAGATACTAATACAGATTTTTCAGTGTGCTGCCATTGTACAGATTTAATATCCTTTAGGCTCTAGATTTTCAACAGTGATTCTCAGTTTTGGTCAGGCATTGGTAATTTATAGTATTTTCATGTTAGCATATAAGCTACAAAAGTAATTTATAGAATTGTTTGATTCAGTAATTTGAATTATATTCCTTGAGGCGGGAATTCCCACTTTGGATTTAATCTTTTCTACAGGGGTGTGGTTGCTCTTCAGACACTGCGGAAATTAGTTGAACTAACTCAGAAGCCCGTTCATCAGCTCTTTGATTACATTTGTGGTGTGAGCACAGGTAACTATTAGCAACACAGGAGCGGTGCACTCATGCAGCATATTAGGGAAAAGTGCATTAAGGGTCCTTCTCTGAACTGATGGCATTACATGTATGATAATGCTTTCGTTTGCTTAGTGAACTTTTTAAAATGTTTATTATGATTAACATTCAAAAATCCATTTTATGTGCTTTTATAGTATATTTTCAGTGAGCCAGATCAGTAAGAGTAATTACTGTTGTTTTATGGATGAAATAGCAGGAAGATAACTACTCACTGAACTTGAACCAATAGAAAATCGAAGATAAGATTTTACTCTTTTGTGAAGGGTGTCGCTCAGTGAAGAAATTGCTGTATGCATGATTTTTAGATGGTTGTTTGAAACCAGAATTTAAATCCATAAATTTGAGAATTGTTTAGCGAGCAACTTTTACATATTGCTAGTGGTATAAGATTTTGTTTATATAAAAAGAATTAGCAATCATTTGTATGATTGTTACTTTGAATTTTACTGTTTGACCTGATAATTTCTCATTTCATATTTGTTATAGATTTTTGATAGAAAAAAGATAAACCAAAATTTCATAACAAATAATAGAATAACAGTAGTTAATACATTACATGTTGTTATCTTTAAAGTATTTGCTCAGGGTACAAGATATGGGTATATAAATTTCTCTAAATCTGTATTAGCTCAAACCTTCCTTTTAAATGAATTTTGAAACACTAATAGTGTAACTGACTGGTGTTTTTTCCCTTTTCCCTACTGTCCTTCCCCCTTTCACCCATCTGGTTCCTTTTTCCTTTTTAATAATTTCTTAACATTTCATAATAGCTATTGAATATTTTAGAGCTTATTTACTCTTTCAGTTTCTGACACCAGAGAGACAACATGGATGTTTATACATGAGTCTGATTTATTTCACATAGGAGTACAGTCTCAAGTTGCATCCATTTACCTATAAAAGTCTCAAGTTTATCCTTCTTTATGGCTCAGTAGTATTCTACTGTATAAAACTACCGCATCTTTTTTATCCATTCCTCGGTTGATGGGCATCTGAGTTGTTTCCAAGATTTAGCTCTGACAAATGGTATGTCTATAAACATGGGTGCAGTGTATATTTTAAAAACATAACTTATCTTTTACTGATATACCAATTACAGTAAAATAAACATTTAGACCGCATTGTGGTAGTGACGTCTTCCTTTTCCCTTGTGTTTGGTTGCAATCTCAGTTAGGCAGTGCTAGTGAGCAGGTCTTTGCGCTGTCCTTTGGGCTCTCCAAGCTTTCTCCTCTTTTCTCTTTCCTTCAGGGTTAGACCAATTAGGCACACTAGGTGGCAGTGTGTCCTCCCAATTCCAGCTAGTAGATGAGCTCATTATTTAAAAGGACATCCCAGAGTAACTAATTTCTTTAATTACATTGGTTCTAGGACCAACCTGCAGTAGTAATTGCTTAATAAATTGGTGAATTTTCAATGTACTATATTCAATTACTAAAACTAAGTAATTTATTAACGTTAGGCCATTATCTACCATGATCCCTATAAATTATTTTAGTGTAAGCAACATTTTAAAATATTTTTAAAGTGTTATTATCATCATCATCATCACTATGTTGGAGTAGCATTTATCAATACCTTTTTGGAGCCCAGGGAAATTTTTACTTGTGCCAGCTCAGTACAGAGGACTTACGCATTTTCGTTACTATTTTTCTTTCTCCTTTGTATTTATTTTTATTAGTGCACGTGTGCGGTACATAAAGTTTCGGTTCCTTGTGTGGAGTTGGCGTGTGTACAGGGCACGCCCTGTTTCTTTTCTCATCCCCTTCTCCTCTGTGTCCCTTCCCTAATGTTAAGTGAAGTCAGACACACAAGCTTAAGTATCGCATGGATATATGAGAAACCTAGATTATGAAGAAAGAGTAAATTAAGAGATAGATCTTTATCCCCTTTTTATAGATGGAAAGTTGGGACACGGAGAAATTAAGTAATCTGCCCCAGGTGAGATCGCTCAAATTTAAGCCAGGCCAGTGACTCAGGAGATCTTATAAGTACAAGTAACATCAGGGCCAATAAAAACTAACAACTCTTTCTCTCAGGTGCCGTACTAGCTTTCATGTTGGGATTGTTTCATATGCCTTTGGATGAATGTGAAGAACTTTATCGAAAATTAGGATCAGATGTATTTTCACAAAATGTCATTGTTGGCACAGTCAAAATGAGTTGGAGCCACGCATTTTATGACAGTCAAACATGGGAAAAGATTCTCAAGTAAGTTATGATTGTTCTTTCTAAAAGTGTTCCCATTAGCTGGACATGCTGACACACACAGCTGTAATCCCAGCACACAGGAGGTTGCGGTAGGAGAATCGCTATGAGTTGAAGGCTGGCCTGGACTACACAGTGAGACGTTTGTCTCAAAAAAGCCAAAAAAGGAAAAGTTCTTACTATGGTTTTGTGTGTGTGTGTCTTGAGACCAGGTCTTAACTGTGCAGTTCAGGCTCACTTTGTAGCCCAGGCTGGTCTCAAATTTGCAACGATTCTCCTGCCTCAGCCTCTGAGTGCTGGGATTTCAGGCATGCACCACCACGCCTGCCTATTATTATGTATATACATACTATAATTTGAAAAATATGAAGAATTTATTAATCCCATGAATTAGAGATAAATATTGTTACTATTTTGATGAATCGTATTCTAGTCATAGGTCCTTGAGTCCACAAGTGTGAGATTTGCATGTAAAAGAATTGTGTTTTTAAAATGAGACTATATTATACATAGACAATGTTTGCATATTTTTACTTAACATGTTATATTTTTACTTAACATATTATATTACTTAATACATTTTTACTTAAACATGTTATATTTACTTGTTATATTTTTGCATAATTTTACTTAACATGTTACAGCCTTTTCTCATTATTTTATAATTTAAAAACTCTCTCCAAATACTACAAAGCCAGAATATAAGGATAATGTAGAAACTTAAAATCAACCATGATCCTATTTCTCTGAGCTGCAGATCTTGCAGTATATCTCCTGGTTTGTCTGGACGATATGCACTTGTGTATATGTTTTATGTAGCCAAAATGTAGTTGTAAATTTATGTCCTTTCCCTTTTTTTCCAACTTCTTAAAAATCTCTTGACATATTTTTAAAGACTATACTGCATTCCACCGGTGGTTCTGTACTTCATCAATATTTTTAAAACATGTGACTTGGGGGCTGGGGCGGGGTATCACTACGTACCCCAGGCCGACCTCAGACTGGTCGTGACCCTCCTGCCCTGGAACGTGTTTTAATGATTGTACACTATCTTTTATAAATGTGCTAACTTTTTCTGAAGAGAAGAGATTGAGGGGGCAAGAATCTTGTCTTTCTTGGAAAACATTGCATGAGTATTTATAGTGATATGTACAAAAGCTTATAAAGGATGGATCACTGAGCAATTTATAAATATTAACTTTATGCAAAATCCACCAAATTCTAGTTGAAAAACATGACTATTGTATGAATGTGGCATTAGAAAAATGGCTTTACTCACTAGAAAGCTTGGTAGAACAATAGTCTTTATGTTAAGGGAAAAATATTTTTTAAAATTGAAATAAAAGCTTCATTGAAATTAAATTCCCTTATAATGCTGTTGTAAAAACTACTGTCCAAGAACAATTTCTGGACTGCTGCAGCGATTCGAATGCCAACTTGGATAACTATAAAAGCAATTTTTTGATGACAGTGACTCTATATCTACATGTTCTGCATTGCTTCCCGGTACCTGTATGTACTTGTATGTCCTCTGTTAAAACAAGTTTAATGTCTGATTGTCTTGACCTGGGTTTTAGGTAACCTTAGTCTATGCACACTTTTGCAGTCTTAACAAAACTTGTTCATCCTGTCAGTAGGACCCCAGAAACAATAGATTTGTTCCATGTTTATTTCTTTGCCCTATGTACATGCTGGCTTTCAGTATATTTCCTTGCTATCTTTTGGTGTTTCTTTTCTTTTTTTGGTACCAGGAATCAAATTCACAACCTCAGGCTTGCTAGGCAAGTGCTTGTGCCACTGAGCTGTATCCCCGGCCCTTGGTGTGTTTCTCAAACTACAAGTACACTTCTGTACATCTTTTTGGGTTACAGCAGCCTGTGTTGATTGACCCACCTCAAAAGCATAGACATTTGCAGCTTGAGTCAGAGTTAATAAATAACTATATATTGTCTCACATGAGTTAATTGGATTATAAGACCCTTAGAGGAGATTACTATTTTTTTGTCCCTTATAGCACTTTGACACAGCTATTGGCAAGCAGTTAACAGTATTTGTTCCTTGATTTTTAAGAGAGAAAATAATTTTGATATTTTTTTCTTCTCATTTAATAAAGGGATAGAATGGGATCTGCACTAATGATCGAAACAGCAAGAAACCCTGAATGTCCTAAGGTATGTTGAGTCTCTTAGACATAACATTTAGAAGAGCTGGCAGACGTGCTCACTCCCAGGACCTTTTTGTTGAGGAGAACAAGTCTTAGCCGATAGGTTTTATTAATTCCTTTACATAGGGGGGTGTTCTGTGAATGTATGGGATGTGATGGTTAGACCCTTTCTCTGTCCAGTAAAAACACCACAGAAGTTTAAGAACAGAAAAGTCTGGAAGTGAATATGGAGAGGAACTATTTTATCATAATTATATTAATCAAATCTAGTAATTTAAGAACAATTGCTGCATTTCTTCCCCTTGGTTTTTAAAGAGAAATTTTATGTGCCGTCTGTATGTAGTATTCATGTACAAATAGAATTCCAGTTTTAAAGGTACATCTCAGTGTGACTTCCTTTGTTTGAAACCTGACTGTCTGAGTACTGTTTGAGTTCTGTTTTTAGGATAATACTTACTTGCTTGAGGAATATAACTTCTGTGCCTAGGAATGTCCTGCATCTTGTATTTATTCTTGGGTAACATACCGATAATGAACAAATACGACTCCTGTTGTTTAACTGACATTTTCTTTTTGTCTCTTTGGGGATTTTTTTGAGACAGAGTTTCACTATGTAGTTCAGCAACTCACTGTGTAGCCCAGGCTAGCTTTGAACTCAAAGTGATCCTCCTCTCTCAGGCTCTTGAGTGCTGGGAATACAGGCATGTGCCACCACGCCCAGCTAAATGGCGTTTTCCAGCTTTCATTCATTCTGTACATACTAACTCTGCACCCACGGAGGGAGCACTGTGCAAGGCACGCTGCGTGCATAGTGATCAAATACAACAATGAAGTGTACAGCCCTGTGAGCCGATGTAGCTGTTGATACAGTAATCATACAGGTGAGATAGGGCTTCCTGCAGTGCGTGCCGTGGGACGCTTGGAAAGCATATTGAAGGCACACGAGAAAACGCTGCTCTGTGAGAATCTCTGTGAAGGCTGTGAGTGGGAACGTTGCTGCCAGAGGGGTGGAGGGAATGGGCTGTCCAGGAAGAACCGTGGAGAATTCCAGGAATGGAAAGAGTTCGGAAGACCGGAGTCCAAGGCTCCGAGGGCAGCGCGCGGTGTGAGGCTGAACGGTGGGCGGATCCCACCGCGCGCGGCTCACAGGCCGTGGTAATGGGAGACCTGGCTCTTGTGGAGAGGACCCTAGGGTGCGCTGTGTACCTCTTGTTTGTTCCCCTGTATCTCCTGGACTCTGTCTCCTTGCTTGCTTTCAAATGGTAGAAGTTGCCACCTTTATAAAAGAATATTGGGAGTGTGGGGAAATTTCAGTCAGAAAGTACTTCCTCATCATCAAATGTATGAGCAGTACCCCGTACATTCTTAATTCAGTTTTATCTGAGTTCTGCACCAATTATGTAAAGACGTGGATTTTATGTTTGACCAACTCTTATCCATAGCGGCCGAGGAATGGAAATAAATAACTTACAGGTATTTAGGATATGGCCTTTGTTCATTAAAGCTGGTCCATGGTGGGACTTGGCATAGGAAACTTCAGCCTGAATACTCTTCTGCCTCTTAAGTTCACATTATAGATCATAATAAATAATAGCACATTTTATTTAAACCCAGTGGACAGCAAAATCTGAGATCTGGAATGATTGATGTTAAAGTTTCTTAAAGTTATCTAGCTACCAACTTTTAATAACTATGACTTGAGAGCACTAAGAGTTTGCATAGTATTATGTTTTAGCTAGAGTAAAAGCATTAAACTTTCAAATAACATGGAAACAAAGACTAACTTAAATGATACATGTATTATGAAAATACCTGTATTGTAGAAATTATTAAAATGCATATATTACTCATCTTTAAGTAGTTTGTATTATTTCTGTGTCAAAAAGATCTAGAAGTATATGTGCCTTTTAAATGAAATTATGTAATCAGATATAGCCTTTTTTTTTTTTTGGCGGTACTGGGGATCGAACTCAGGACCCTGCGCTTGCTAGGCAGGTGCTTATTCCACTGAGCTATATCTCCAGCCCCAGATATATCCTTATTGCCCTTTTCTAATACACTTCTCAGAATTATCTCTAGCCTTATATGTATTTGCCATAAAAAATACCTCCATTATACACTGATCTTATTGGAGAGCTGAAGACTGTTTTTGTTTTGCGGTACTGGGGATCGAACTCAGGACTTTGCACTTGCCAGGCAGGCACTTATGCCACTGAGCTATATCCCCAGCCCTGAGATTGTCCATTCATACTGCTGAGTAGCGTTTAATTTCTGCAGATCCTAAATATTGCTGTTACAGTGGTATTGGTTATTTTTTCTAGGTGGCTGCTGTAAGTACCATAGTAAACAGAGGGATAGCACCAAAAGCTTTTGTGTTCAGAAACTATGGTCATTTTCCTGGAACCAACTCCCATTATTTGGGCGGGTGTCAGTACCAAATGTGGCAGGCCATTCGAGCCTCGTCGGCTGCCCCAGGCTACTTTGCAGAATATGCACTGGGAAATGATCTTCATCAAGTAAGTAGACTTACATGGCTATCTTTTTAAATTTTATGTCATTAAAAGAATCAGCTGCTATTAAATGTCCATCCACTCCACAAGGATCTATCCAGGGGGTCTCTTCAGTGTTAATACTGTGTGTCTACAAATATGCAGTTCAAAGCGGGGGAGGGTGGTGCGCATCTGTAATCCTTACACTTTGGGAGACTAAATCAGGAAGACTGCAAGTTCAGCCCCAGCCTGGACAATTTATCTTCTTAGATCCCATCACAGAATGAAAAATAGAGCCGGATGTGGTGGTGCATGCCTGTAATCCTAGCACTTGGGAGGCTGAGGCAGGAGGGTCGATGGGAGCCTGGGCTACATAGTGAGTTCAAAGCTAGCTTGAACTATATAGCGAGACCCTGTCTCAAAAACAAAAAAACCTAAAAATGAAATTCATTCTCTGAAATGCAGAACCTAGTCTGCTCGACAGCTGTGGAGGGCATAGTTGGAGGAGATAGTATAATAAAATAGTAGTAAACACTCACTAAATTAGTTGTGTGTCATGTGTTTTCTCATTTAAACTTGGCTACTCATGAGGCAGAACTATTTCCATCTTGTACTTCAGAAATTGGAAACTGAAAGTTACATAAGGAAAGTAATTAGACTAGAGTTCAGGGACAACTGGGATGCTATCTGTAATTATCCTGTTGTAAATTTATGGTTAAATTATCTTTAAAGTCAGATATTACTCTGGCAATTCTTTCTGTTCTGTAGACTCATCACTTAAATTTTTTCTCTGTCAGGTTTTCCCTACTATTCATAGAAATCTTAATTCATAACTTACACTAATTGATAATAAAGCTTTTGAGCTGATAGTTCTTATGTGATGTCCCAATTAAAATTAGTTTCATTTGATGGAACCAGTAAGTTTAATTTTCTAATCACCGAAGTATGTGTGCTGTCTTTTCTAAGGATTCAAATATCTGTTGTGAAAAAGTCTCGTATTATTGACAGGGACTTTCGTGTGGCATTCAAAGCTCATACATAGACCTATGTAAGGTGTGCATCAGGTATATAAACTTCAGAACTTTCAAATGGGTAATTTCACTTTACATGTGTCAGTGGTAAAACAACTAAAATATTTTATCAGCTGTATTTTCTCCTGTGTTTTGATAGAACAGCTTAGATCTAGTCTGAAGCGCTACGGCCAGCCGTCCGGTGTGCTTCGCTTCTTTGAAGGGAAAGATTAAAGCAGGAGCCCTTTACCGTTGGAACCGCTGGAGGTGCTCTGCTCCGCCAGGGCAGACCTTGGGAATTAGGTGGGGTACTTCCTTTTCTGCTACCCCGCAGGGTAGAAAGTGCTGCCTGTTGATTTTCTCTGTTTAGGCACAGAAACTTGGCTATGGGGTGGTGACAGAGGGTCTCCGCATTATATTGAAAAACAAATTCTAATGAATACCCCTCACATGATTTATGTAAAAGAAAAGGAAATACACGTGGTAGTATCCATAGACATTGTTCTTCATTGTCTTTCAAGTTTTCTACAATGTTCAACTTGCACCTGTATGTAATACAGGTTATGTTCTACTAAAGATATTAACTATTGCTTTCCTAAATCTAAGAATTGTGTAGTAGTTTAGTATAGTTTTTTTTTGGGGGGGGGGACTCAAACTCAGGACTTTGCACCTGCCAGGCAGGTGCTTGTGCTGCTGAGCTACATCCCCAGCAGTAGTTTCAGTATAAATGTCACATTTTCATAAAATTTTGACAAAACTGAATAAGCATACCTTGTCGTGAACCCACGCTTCTTCCTGTTTATAAAATCTAATTTAATGATCAAAAAATTTATTTTAATATGTAACTTCCTGTCTTTAACAACTAATTGCCCCTATTCTTATTTTATTCTGGCCATGGAGAAATGGAGAAATAACTTAGACAATATTTAAAGTAAAATATTTAAGGTTCATGAAGTGTAACTTTAAGATGCGCGTCCTGCTACAAACTTGGCATTATACCAAATAATAGGGAACATTTCAAGTAGTAAATAACTGCATTTCAGGATCAAACATTTACAGATTTCAAAAGAAGTTCATTTCATTTGTTCTATATTCTTTATTTTTATTTTATTTTATTTTATTTTATTGTCTTTTTGAGACAGGGTCTTGTTATGCAGTTCAGGCTGGCCTTGAGCTTGCTTTGTAGCCCAGGCTGGTCTTGAACTTGCAATGATCCTCCTGCCTCAACCTCCTGAGTGCTGGGATTACAGGTGTGCACCGCCATGTCTGGCTGTATGTTCTTATCTAAGAGGAAGTATTTTTAAAATTTAATTCAGTCCTACTGAAGATGTATATGTACGTAAAACAAACACAAGTAATTCAGTGACATCTTTGCCACTATATATAATATATATATATATATATATACTATATATACTATATATAATATATATAATATATATGCTAGTGGTGTTTCTTTTCATGCTTAGTCATTTGTATATTAATGATCATAAATCTATCAAATTATTTTGAGCTATAGACTAAAATAACCTCTGTATAAATTTACGTAAAGGATATGTGTAAGTCAGTGGCCTCCAGAAAAATTGGCTCATTTAACTTAATAAGAATATTCAGATAGGATCTGGAGTTCAAAGAACCTATTTCAGTATTTATCTCATGATATAGGCTGTAGTCTAGTCTTCTAAGATTTGAGGGAGAAGAAATGGCTATTTTTCCCCTCAAAAGTTGGCTGAAAAGATTGAACACTTGAATGCTTAAACAAAACACATTCAATCGAGACTTCTGCCTCTTTCCAATCCTTTGAAGTTGCTGAGGTTAGCAATAAAATACAGTACTTACTACGTTTTCGTCCTAAATCCTTTGAATAATTATATTCAGTTACTTCCAGTCTTATTTCCAAGTTCTATTTTCACTGTCATGTCTAACATGTGTCTTATTTTAAGTTACTTCATATCCTTTTTAGAGCTAGATAGAACGTAAATTATAGGTTAATACTCTGAGCAGTTACTGAAAGTAGTGCTATAATTAAGAGGTATGAATAGATGGATGGGAATATGTCATTTGCCTTTGACTATAAAAAGAACTTTATTACAGTACTTAAGGGCATATGATGTGTCCTAGAAAACTGAAGTAGGAGAAATTCTTTCACTAGCTTCCAGTTGCTACCCCTTACTTAAGTAGTAGCATGAAATTTAAATTGAGGTGATACTTGTGACAAAAAATTGTCCCATCTCTTTTAACGTCTCCATCTCCCAGATTAAACTGTTCAACCGTATCTTTGGAGGAAGAATCTGCTAAGTTGGCTCTTGTTAAAAATCTTCATTCAGGAAGTTGAATCCGGGGCCCTGTCTATGCTGCGCACACGAGTTACACTCCAGTCCCTCACGTTCAAGGTCTAGATGACTGGGGCTGAAGTATTATTTCCCTTAGCCTTTGTTTACATTTCAAAAGGCTATGTTCAGAGTTTAAGATGCATTAACCCTAAAAATACAAATTTTGTATAAATGGTACAGTTAAAGTGTAGTTTTTAACAGAAAGAGCCTACCCAGAACCTACCAAATTATACTTATATCAGACACAACTATTTTTTATACAACGGGGTTTTAAAACTTACATGAAGGGTAGAGGAATTAAAATAGCTAAAACAAATTCTTAGAAGAGAAAGACAAGTTTGGAGGAATCGTATACGCAGTTTAAAAACCTTACTGCACAGGTGCAGTCATCATGATAGTGTTGTGTTTATGTGAAGATAGAACATAGATACATGGAACAGAACAAGGAGTCAAGAAATAGACCTACATGTACATGGTTTGGCCTTGGGCAGAGATGCAGAAGCAGTCAGTGGAGTAAGGACAGTCTTTTCAGCAAGTCCCATGGAACAGTTGGTTGCACCTTTGTCTCTTCCTTTCCTTTGTTCTCTCCCTCTCCCTTCTCTTCTGTCCCACACGTAGACATACACCAAAAACCTTGACCTCACCCTCACACCTTCAATGCAGAGATGCTTCAAAGTGGATGTAGTTCGGAATGCAACAGAAAGCTATAAAGCTTTTAAAAGAAGATAGGAGAAAAACTTTAAGGTATTGGGTTATGGGAAGATTTCTTATAATTATACTGAAGTGATCCATGAAAGAAAATAATTGATAAATTGAACTTCATTAAAATTTAAACCTTTTCAGAGCTACTGCCAAGAGAATTAAGACACAAGCTACACACAGGAAGAAAATGCAAATCATAGATTTAACAAAGGAAATATATCCAGGGTATTTATGGAAACTATAAAAGAAAACAACCTGAATAGTCACTTAAACTCTTTGCTTAGGGTTTTAGTTTTGCTTTGGTTTTATCTTATTTTGCTTTGAGATACTGGGAATTAAACCAAGGGCCTTTGCACTAAGCTGCATCCCCAGTCCTTTTTCATTTTGAGACAGGGTCTTGCTAAAGTCCCCACATTGCCCAGTCTGGTTGAACTTTTAAGTGTAGCTACCATACCTGGTTACACTCAAAACTATCTCTGTCTTTTAAATCAAACATATAATATCAATAATTCGTAGGTTTTAATATTTAACATTTATCTAATATACATTCTTTTGTAGTTTGAACCTGATTTTAATTTTTCATGATGCTGAGAATTGAACCCAAGACCTTAATACTGAACTACATCCTAGCCCTCTTTTTTTTTTTTTTTTTTTTTTTTTTTTTTTTTTTTTTTTTTTTTTTTTTTTTTTTTTTTTTTTTTTTTTTTTTTTTTTTTTTTTTTTTTTTTTTTTTGGTGTGTGTGTCTTTTTGAGACAAGGTCTTGCTATTCAGTTCAGGCTGGCCCTGAGCTCACTTTGTAGCCCTGCCTTAGCCACCAGAGTGCTAGAAACCTGCAAGATTGATCTAATAATTAATCATTAACTGTTTCTTTCAGTAAAGCAATAGAAGTCAGTAGTTCAACTGTGTTAGCTTTCCTGTATATACATACATACATAATTTCCCTTTATACATAATTTCCCTTTCTAATAATTTATCTTTTAAAAAGTAGCTCAGTTTATTTTGAGCAAAAGGTGCAAAGCTATCCAAGAATTTTTTTAAAATAGGAAAGCAAGGTGTAATACAAAATTTCCTCAGGCTATAAGGTTTTCAGCTTTTGTAGCAATAGATAATAAAATTAATTCACTTTAAAAGAATGTCTTGTTTTTAAATAATTTTTGTTTGGTTTAATTTGTTGCTCAGTTTTCCCTCTAAGTAAATGTCCAATTCCTTAAAATAGTTTTTGTTATTCATATTCATAAGACACAATTCATTTCTAAGAGTCCTTTTCAAAACTTATTTCTGTAGGATGGAGGCCTGCTTCTGAATAACCCTTCTGCATTAGCAATGCATGAGTGTAAATGTCTTTGGCCAGATGTCCCGTTAGAGTGCATCGTGTCCCTGGGCACAGGACGCTACGAGAGTGATGTGAAGAACACAGCGACCTACACGAGCTTAAAAGCCAAACTCTCTAACGTCATCAACAGTGCGACAGACACCGAAGGTTAGTTTGTCAGGGGCACTTCAGCTGGGGTAGAATATGCCGACAGGAAGTGCAAAAGAGTCCGCGGCCCGCGTTGTGGGTGTAGGGAGCACACGGGGCGGTGTGTCACGGCCCCTGTCCTCGCCCTGTTCTTGTTGGATGATCATAGGACCACTAGCAGCTGCCGCGGCCTTTGCCCGCTTAGAGCTGTGCAGAGACTAGAGCAGGGACAGCTCAAAAACTTCCAGGGAAGGAAGAAGTAACTGTGAGAGAGAGTGCAGTACTTACAGCGTCACGGTATTAGTGACGTGGAGGCCGACTACACCGGAGTAAGCTGGTGCTTCCTTTGTTTTTTATTTAGTGTTGTTTTGTTTGAGTTTTCTGAGAGGGTCTTGCTTTAGACGTTGAACTTACTTTGTAGCCCAAGCAGGCCTCACACTCACGGTGACCCTCCTGCCTCAGCTTTCTGAGTGCTGACCCTGGAGACGTGCACCACGGCACCTGGCCTTGCTTTCATTCTCACTGGCCCTGTGGTCTAGTCTTCATGCTGCGAAGGCTGAAGTGATCCATTTAAAATATCAGTCAAATATGCCTTCCCTTCTCAAAACCCTCTAGGCTCCTGTCACATGGACAAATACAAAAGCCTGACTGACTGAAATTTAACAGACCCCAAAGACCTAGTCTGAATACATCTTTTTCTAGGTAATATGGTGCCACACAATCCTAGAATAAAAAAACAGGGCTGGGGCTGTAGCTCAGTCAGTGGCAGAGCACCCGGTGTTTGATCTCCAGTACCACACACACACACATAGTGGCAGCACTGTGGGCCAGCGTGGGAAGCGAGGGGGCGTGTTTTGAGAGGATTAAGGGCTGTGTGTGTTCAAGTACAATAAAAGGAAATTTCACTTTTGAGCATACTTCATATATCTTTATCAAAGCTAACATTAAACTATTCTTATGTTTGTATCATTAGAGTGTAAATACCGAGGCAACATTTCGTGTTTCTTTAAACTTCGTGTGGTTGGCTCTTCTTACTTTTTCCGTGCTGGGGCAGTGTGTCACTGACCTGCCCCACCCAAGGAGGGGCTGCAATCCCCCACCTGGGTGCGCACTGAGCATCTCGGGGCTGCCTGAACCAGTCTGGCAGTCTTCTGGTCTTCAGTCAGAACACTTCACTTCCATGGTCATTTTGACTTGGGGAAAGAGCTGCGAGCCACCCAGTGCCGGGCCTGGTGGACGAGGACGCGCTGTGACGCTCCCCAGCTGGCCTTCCGCTGGTGGTCCTCGGCAGGGCAGTGTTCCCCTCGGAGAGACGCCCGCGGATGAGGCCTTTGTTCTTCCAAAGCTGCTTCAGAAAGTGGCGAGAGTGATGTAGTAACTGTCTGAAGCCAGGGAGAGTATTTTGAGGAGATGGATAGCGATGTGTCTTACAGTAATCAGTTTCTAAATTTTAAACATTCAGTGCCTATTTTCATCATTCCTTATAATAAGAACTATGTTGATGAAACACTCGTAACTACTAATGAAAAGTTGCTTTTGGCCCACAGACAGATGTTTCATAGGGTTCAATGTAGCCTATAATTAGTTACTAATTCAATAGTAAGCGCACACGATTAGGGCTCTGACTTAAGGTGAGTGAGAAGCCTGTCCCATCTGGCAGGTGGATGTTTTCTAGGGCTCATGAACTTCACAGCAGTGAAGGAATAGAGACACAGGTGTAGTGTGGGAAACAAAATCACTCTTGGAAAGAGGAGAGAAATAAGGAGACATGTGCATAACCATCTTTTGGGAACGCCCTCATAGCCAGAGGTCTGTAATGGCAAAAGCATAAAAGAAACTGATACACACTCAGAAAAACATTTTGGTATTAAAAATGGAGCAGCTGCAGGGACTTTACCTAATTACTACAAATAGATTAGCAAATACTTAGAGTTTCAGTAGAGTTTACTTGTAGATATGTTGAATTCTAATCATCCTTTTTCTTATTTTTAAGTTTGTAACCATAGACTATCAAAATTTTCCTTAAGGGTATCAGTCAGCACTTCTTATCCTTCCGTAAATCATGCCAGTGTTTTATGTAATACTCCATGCTCCCGTGAGTGTTGGGTTTCCTCTGGTAGTTAGCACTGGAATCAGACCAGGAGGAGTCAGAGGAGAGGCAGCTTGCTGAGTGGGACCTTTGCTCACTTTCCCTCCTTATTATAAGACTAAATTTGAGGCCTTGTCTTTTTACTCTTCAACTTACATTTAGAGGAATGTAGGGAAAATTTTTTTTAAATGATCCCCATTTTGTAAAACAACGCACAGCGACATTCAGGGACAGACTGAGTTAGCCATGTACCACATCTTTTCAAAGTCTCCTTGTGACTTTGACAGCATCTTTTTGGGTCCTCCACTCAGGGTCAGACATATGTGTCCTCCTAATGGTGCCCTAATTTTCCCAGAGTCTGATAATATTAATCAACCCATTTTTATGTGCTCTGAATCAACCTCAGTTGATTAACCGCCATGCCGCCCCCACTTTCTACCCAGCCTGGTCCCGGTGTCCCTGCCAGTCATGCAGGGATCTGTCCTGGGGTCTGCAGCAGGCCTATTGCTATTACAGCCGGTGAATGAACTTCCTCGCCGCTGGTGTAGAGCTGCTTCCTTCGAGCCATTGAGCACCCCAAAAGTGTGTGCAAAAATTTGTTTGCAGTTTTCACAACGAATCAGAAGTCAAACACAGGTTGGATTTTACTCAGAAAGTCACCCCTGGGGCCTTTATGTCTAGCGACATTGAACGCATGTAAAGAACTCGGGAGAGATTAAGGAAATTCTGGAGATGCCACTTAGTAAAGCACGTACTGTTTTAGATGTGAAGATAAACTGAAACCTAAAATTATAAACAAAAGACAAGGTGGGGAAGGAGGGAAGGGGCCGAGACTCTGGAGCAGATGCTGTCACCCAGGAGGGTCCCGGCAGATCCCTGCGGCCAGTGCAGCGGGTGACGAGGAGCCCATCTGTTCACCTGTAGGGGCAGCTCGGGAAGGCGAATGCGGCCTGCTCCTTTCTCAGCATGACTTAGAGCTGCTGCTCTGCTGAGAGTGAAGCCGGCCGGATAACTACCCCGTCCCAGGGGCAGCTCAAGGGCCGGGCGCCTAGAGAGTGCGCCTCTGTCCTGGCTGTGGCAAAGAAATAGTAACTGTCTCCTAGAGCTGTGAGAAAGCCTGAGCCCCTGTTCACCCCGTCACCCCCATGGCCCTACCTGCTAACAAATGTCACCCTTCCATACACTTAGCAGAGTTGTAGTCCTGGTGCCAAGGAAGTGTCACCATGCAGGGTCCAAGGAGGTCCCCAAAGCAGAGATGGGGACTCTTGACTCGTAGCACACACAGGGCAGGCTGCGGGCTCGCTGACTTCTGTCACAGAAAAAGAATTTTCAGAACATGTCAGTAAGAGGCTGAAAGGAATTTATCAGGCAGAGTTTTTAATGCACACTCAAAAGAGTACAGGCTTTTGAGACACAGGCTTCAAAATCTTGCTTTTTAAAAGACATATTTAATAAAATAAAAAGTCAATCCATAGCCTGAAAGAAAAATTCATAAAATAGATATATGACCTATTATCCAATCCAGATATTTAATCAGATTCAAATATATGGGGAATTTTTTGTGGGGGGTATCTAAGGGCACACACAGCAATTATGTGAGTGGAAATAGGCAAAATATTTGAAAAGAAAATTCACTGAAGAAGATAGGGGACTAAGAAGTACATCAAAAACTTCACAGCATTGTTAATCATTAGAAGAAAATTAAAACTACAAGATAACACTGTTTACCTTCTTGAATGTCAAAATAGCATAGCCATTTTGGAAGACACGTAACCCTAATTTTAAAAATAGAGCCGGGCATGGTGGTGCGTGCCTGTAATCCCAGCACTGGGGAGGCTGAGGCAGGAGGATCGTAGCAAGTTCGAGACCAACCTAGGTTATAAAGTGAGCTCAGGGCCAGCGTGAACTGTATAGGGAAACCCTGTATCAAAAAGACAACAAAACAAAAGTATAACCTAGGATTTCCTCAGTAGGTTTTCACACATGGGAAATGGAATAATATTTCTACACAGAGACTTAGCTGTATGTTTTTATAGCAGGATCTTGCCTAATAGCTAAAATCTGAGTGGAGCCAGAACCAGAACTGGAGAACAAACTGTGCTAGAGCTGTACAACGGAATAGTATTCAGCAGTGAAGAGAGTAATTGACACGTGCTACAATGTGGCTGAATCTCAAAAACATGTCGCTAGGTGAAAGAAGGTAGACGTGGTAGAGTCACAGACTTAAGATCGTGTGAGACACTAGAAAAGGACAAGGAACCCTAGGAAACCAGCTGTGAAGAGACCTGAAAGAACTTTCTGCTGATACGGAGATTTTCTGTGTCGTGATTTGTTGTGGTTATGTACATTTGTACACCTTTGCTGAATAACCCAGTGTAAATTGGTGAATTATTTCTAAATTATACCTCAGTATCATCTCCAAAAATTAAAAACCAAAGAAAAGGAAGGTTGGAAAGACATTCCAACAGAGAGACCAGACTATCTAAAGTATATTTGGAAAGTGAATTTCATTTTGTGGTCTTGTCTGATACTATGGATTCCTTTTCCCATAAATCTAAGCAATGAAATAAACGTTTGTAATGTGCCCAAAGTACAAGAAGTTCAGGTGCAGTTATGGACGATGGTGGAACAGCTCTCACTGTGTCCTCTTCTCTTACCCACCCTACCCTCCTGTTGTGTTTTCACAGAAGTCCACATAATGCTTGATGGTCTGTTACCTCCAGACACCTACTTTAGATTCAACCCTGTCATGTGTGAGAACATACCTCTAGATGAAAGTCGAAATGAAAAGCTGGACCAGCTGCAGTTGGAAGGGTTGAAGTACATAGAAAGAAATGAACAGAAAATGAAAAACCTTGCAAAAATATTAAGTCAAGAAAAAACAACTCTGCAGAAAATTAATGATTGGATAAAATTAAAAACTGACATGTATGAAGGTCTTCCGTTCTTTTCAAAATTGTGATGATTATATACGTATGTTCTCATAAAGGAAGGCCTGTTCAGAAGATCCTTACTGGAAATTCAGTAAGGAATTCTGGAGTTCAACATGAGTTAACTTTGAAACACAGATTCTAGGGTATTCAGAAAAGGACGGTGCTTTGACCAGCTTCCGCAGCACAGAAGATACACATAGTTACAAAATCCATATGAGAATTACGTTTTAAGATGTCAGTATAAACTGAGATTTAGGAATTTTATTATTGTGCTGTCTGGTTTTAGTAGCTATTTTTAAATTGTTTGATATCTTAAAGTTTATTAATATATGTGCCAAGCAGGAAATGGAATATATATTATACTTTGTATCTTTTCTTTAGTCATTGTAATCATGTTCAATTCATGTGTGTTGATTTTTTTTCATGTGAAAAAGCTAATTTCTTATCTTTACATTTTTTTGTATTTTCTCAAGCTGCATCCTGCAATTCACATGCTACCTTTTACTGTAACATCATCTAAACAGATTTAGGAAATTGGAACCTTCTGTCTGTTAAAGAACTTCTACACTTGAAATACGAAAGAACCAGCTAGTTTTCTATTCAAAATGTGCTTACTTCAGCATTGATTTAAGCAGATAGATGGTTATAATTAATTACCTTGTTCCTCTGAAATGTCCAGATAATGCTGTGTTAACTTTCCTAGATCTAGTTCTATCTTATCATTTACAGTTACAAAATTATTTGATTTTCCTGAGAATATTCCTGTCATTAACAGAAATAAATTACTGAAACAGTCTGTTAAGGCTAATGTTCCTAATTTTTTTTTGTTCATCGCGCAGCTCCCTCTTTCTTGTAGCATTTGAATCCTCACATATCAACAGTAACATTGTAAGAAATGTTCAGGTTGCTTTACTGTATTAACTCTTTTAACCATGTGTTGAAACATTGACTTGAAACATTGCTATGTCAAATTCATCTTTGTTGTGCTATCTGTTTACCATGGAAATCCTTATATCGCATTTAGATCCCTAAGACAGGTGAAGCAGAGGTAAGTGCTCTTTGCTGTATAAAGACAGCCCGGATTTTCACATCGCTGCTTTGCAGGGTTGGCTCACGGGGGCTGTAGGATGTGCCCCAGGGGCTGCTGGAGGGAGTTACCTGGCTGTTCTGCGCTGTCCCTCGCCTTGTGAGCTTCAGGACTGGGCTTCGCATATCTTGTCTGTGAAACGAGGAGAGAAAGCTCTGAAATGTAACATTAAATTTCTTAGTCTTTTGTCACAGGATAATTAAAGATAGTGAATGTTTTTTGCTTCTAGCGATTTCTAAAGATAATGAAAAGTTAATCTCTTCAGGCCACAAAAATATACACATTTTCCCAACTGGAGCAACTTACAAATGTAGGAAAATCCCAAATGATCATCAACCTGAATATTTTGGGGATTCATCATTTTAAAGTAAATTTTAAGCATCATAAAGCTCATGTTTGCACAGTTGATGTATTTATACCATGCAAGGTCACTCCCTAAACTGATGTGGTTCATCTGTTGTGCAGCTGAAGTTCACACAGTTTCTGTTTGTTCTTGGCCAGTCGTTTCCTCTGGAAACATACAGTGCTCAAGTATTCCCTGGCCATGGCGTCTTCCTTCAGCCGCACAGCGCGGCTCCTGCGTCCCCGCTTGGACTCGGCGGGAGGTACCTCAGCGGTGTGGCGCACTTGTTCCAATGGTTTTTGTCCCCGTTTGTACCCGAAACTTGTTATCTGAAGAGCTGTGCGGTTCACCTGAGATTACCCTCCTCTTACAATGGGGCCAGTGCCTTCTTTGTCCAAAATAAACCCCAAAGTAAATTCAGCAAAAGCCCGAGAGAAGAGAGGGAAAGTTGTAGACATGAATGAATTTACCACCTTGAAGTGCCTGCCTTTCCTAAAAAAGCAATGAGGAAGAATATTTATGATATAACAAACTCTCCAGCCCAAATAGATTAAAACATAGAACATTATTTTGCTATTCCTGCCTTCCTGGATGCCTCAGAAGTCTTATTTCATGGTATACTGGCAGTATTTTAGTTCTATTCTTGCTATGGGATATTTTTCTTTATTAGAAATACTACCTCGGATGAGTTTTCCCTAGAGGACCAGGAGCTGCATGGGACTTCCCTTAGGGGGTGGAGAGCACCCCAGCTGGGTTATAATTACAGGGTGCACTTCTTCCTCTCCCATACCACATTTTTCTGGGAGAGAGCAGATGTCAGAGGAGTCTTTCGAGAGGAAGTCACACAACCTGCGTGTGGTCTGAGGGGACAGAGGGGGCCTTTCAGCTTTGTTCTGGTGCTGAGAGAGGAACCCCCTTGAGCTTTTCCCCTGGCAGCTGCTCTCTTTCTCACTTAAACGGTAGAGCTGCTAAGTATGAAGCTGCTGGTGCCTCTGAGGTTTGAGGCCAGAGTTTCATCTGCTGGGCTGTAGAGCAGTTCTCGTCAGTGGACCATCCCACAAGCATCAGTTCCAGTAGTGTGACTAAGGGCATTTGAGTACTTAGTGTCAGTAATTAACCTAGGCAGGTTTACCGGTAGCACATTTGTTTAATTGTCAACAAACTTATAAGTATCATTATCCCTTGCTTAGAAGG
This sequence comes from Dinomys branickii, assembly GCA_004027595.1. NCBI lineage: Eukaryota > Metazoa > Chordata > Mammalia > Rodentia > Dinomyidae > Dinomys > Dinomys branickii. Next base: position 28,200 of record PVLD010013511.1, on the reverse strand, counting down.
AAAATATTTCCCAAAGTACCTTAACCAAGGGGTGGTGGAGCTAGGACTAATCCATTCTCTTAACCGCAACTCTATTCCTCTTTCCTAAAGTGCCCTTTCCTGGAGTGTTGTGAAGTGACTGGTTTATTAAACTGAATCTGTGAGACCCTGGGTTTAATCGATGAAGCAAGGTACTTAGTAAATGTCAGTTTCATCTCTATGACCTCAGAGATTTTGGGGGAAAAATTACTTCAATATTCAACAACTTATGTGGATATTCCTTTTTATATCTTTAACAGTAGTTCTTCACGAGTAGAGGTTTTACCCATCTTCTTGGAAAGATGTGCAAACCTAGGAGGAGAGGAGAGATTGGGGGGGGGAGTAGCATTTAATGCTCGGGCAGTCAGAGATGGTAAAGGCTGTAGTGCACGAGTCGTGGGACAGCCCCTTAGGCTGAAGCCCTCCCACCCGAAGCAACATGGCTCCCTGGCAGAAGCCCTGAGCTGCCGCTTCACAGGATACAAGTAGTGCAGTTCTTCGACAGGAAATTGAGGGTATACTCTGTCCAGAGTCAGGACGCATAAAGCATTTGTAAAATTCCCTTCTGGTTCAATCTCAACAGAAATTCTTTTCTCTATTCATTGTTCCTTGTTTTAGGGTATTTTTCTTTGCCAAGTTTAAATACAACTGAACTCTTCATTTAGTTTTATTTTTTGAAACAAGTCTATGGCAATTGCTCTTTCGTGAGTAGGAAATAGGAAGTGGGGGGAGCACACTGAGAAACAGTTTGTTCTGTTCCTGGCAGGAGCTGTCCACCATCCAAAAAGATTCATAGACTACAGATGTCCCTGGGCTACGCGGTTTGCGTGTGTTGGTCCAAGGATTTGATAAATGTGTCTCAGAAGTCACACTGATTGCTTTGTTTATTATAACCTTTATTAAACTGATGAGTGAATTGAAATTCAGTGCACTCCACAGATAGGCATTCTGACTTTGGGTAATTAGTTTGTTAAAACTATTGACTGTAATGTTAACTTGCCTTCGTGATAAACATCTTTGACTTAGTATGACTCATGCCTTGCCTCTTGGCAGTATAAGTTGTGAGGTCTAGTTTAAAGGTTTCAATCTGATTTAATATGAGCAGGCTACATGGTCCAAAATGGTTCAAAGTTCTAGTAATTGTGGTAGATAATCTTTATTTCCGTCTAATCTCCCCAACAACCTTATGAGGTAGGTGGCATCACTACCCTAGTTTACACAGCAGCACTGAGACAGAAATAGTGAAAACTGGGGATGTAGCTCAGCGGCATAGCACCTACCTGGCGAGAGCAAGGTCCCGAGTTCAATTCCTGGTAACAAACAAAAGTGATAGAAAAGTCATATTTCTAGACTGTCAATAGGAAATTATAGAGCATAGTATGGACGTGTCTATGGCAGTCTTTCCAAAATTAAACACTGTAGAATTCCAGATGTAATACCTTTCCAGATGTGTTCAAATCTACATTACATTTAATCCTTTACTTGTATTACAGTGATTTTCAAAGACCAAAACAAATGTATCTGCTTTATATAAGAATAAAATAGTCCATGATTGCTATTTGGTAGAGCTCTTTCTTATAGCATCTACTATTACTGTGTTTGCAAGAGACAAAATAATACCAATCCAAACGTTTGTTCCATTATCTGAAAGAAAGAGGCCATGTCATCTTACATGAATTACATTGCATTGTATTCCCAACCCACTTTGGTCCAAAAAAGTAATGTGGCATTTTAACTAAATTAGACATCAAAATAATTTTGAGAGAATGTGATTGCCATAACACATCCATTCCTTAAGCAAACAGTATTTAAAAGGAAAAAATGAAAGTGCCCACCTGTTCTGTGCCAATGCCCATGTCCTTGATATTCACCTTTATTTTGCAGAAGGAAGTGTTACCCTCCTTCTGTACAGTTGGGCCACGTCTGAGAAAAGCGTCCTAGCATAAGAATCCCAGTCACTGTGCTTTTGTGTTTATAGAACCTGAACATTCTAAGCAATTCTTAGTCTCTCAGATTGAAAGAGTTAAAGCCAAAGAATAATTTACACCTTTCTGTGCCTTTCAAAGACAGTCTTAGAAACAGTGCTTTTGTATAATGCCAGTAGAATTGTCATTCAAGACCTTTCTATTTCTCAGCTGCTAAGACCACATTCTTACAGATCACAGGGGCTGTTGTTTTGGTGATTTTGAAAGCACATGTTTGCTAGGAGTATACAGTTCCTCCACACACATCTAAACATGTCCTAGTAAATCTACACTCTAAGTTGAATTATGTGAAAAATGTGCAGTGCTGACACTCAAAACTGTAGTAACAGTGGAGGTTTAGTGCTGGCACGGGATGAAAGTACCTTTTCATACGCATATGAAGTATAAGAAGAAATGATGCGCTGTAGAGAGCTCCGGAATGAGGTGCTCACACTGTCCTCGTCCCTGGGGCACGGGAAAGGTGAGGCCTGAGCTTAAGACACAGCATCTGACATGTCTGCAATGGCATGTGGCAAACGGCTGCATCCAGTTCCGAACCAATGGAATCAGCTCAGCGCTAGCCCTCTTGGGTAATTTTCACAAGCAGAGCGTTACTTGGAGGGAAATAAATTATCTTGTATGTACAAGAAAGTGAACCCACCAATCATAAAAATACCTGCAAAAGGAATTATTTTAGTTTTAAAGAGTATAACTAAGATGGCTATGTTTGCTTGCTTATGACCCATGAGAAAAAGATTTTCATTGGGCAATAAATAATTGAAATAGCATCCGTTTCCTCATTTCCATCTAATTTTATTATGCATCCCAATTCAATTTACCATATGCTGCTTAGGGATATCTCATAGTGTCTAGGACACTGCTGTGCACTATGGATCCTTAATATCTTATGTTAGGCTTAACTGAATCATCTGCCTTATACCACTATGAAGAGATGGGGTAATAAAAATGCTGTTTAACTTTTGAAACTATAGCTTTTTAAAATCCAAAAATAGGGGTGTATTTCCTGTGCTGATGGGTAGAACCAGTGGCTGGGATCATTTGCCTTAAGTATGAACCATGACCCTTTCTAGACAATAAATATTGCACAGATTACAGAACCTGACATTTCCTTTCCCCCAGTGCCTGAGGTAGAATCATTACCATTTATATGTCTTATATCTTGACAGGGACTCAAAAACAGCCCTCTGGGCACAGAATAAAAGAGTTACTTTGTTTGAAAGATGAGCTTTTTGAAAAAAAAGTCTCTGAGCAGTCTGTTCCTTCTAAAGCCATATCCCGTTCCTTGCCGTTGCACCCTGATCTGGTATCTTCCTCATTTTGTCAGGTTGAATCTTTCTATCGGGCTATCTTATTGTCTACAGCCTTCAAGAGACTTGATAAATTCATGGGTAAGCGGGCACTGTACCTTCAATGAACAGCAGTTGTGGTAATACATTTATACACGGCACACTTATAATTACCTATGGTTCTTGGGAAAACTTTCTAAAACGCCTTCAGGTATGCTTTCTCATTTTAACAAATTCCCTGTGGCTTTGGGAAGACGGCAGCTACCCCCGAAGTATGGCATTGGGAATGCGGAAGGCTTGTCTGGCTCCCTTGTGACATTTGATGAGCTGCTTTCCAAGTTGTAGTTGGGGGCGGTAAGGGAGGGGTGCTGGATTCTTTAATGATTTTGATCGTGGTGGTGAGCTGCATTTCCATCCAGTGATTTCTCATAAGAGGTGAGACAGTGAGATGCTCCTTTGTTTTTCTAAAATGACACTTGTTAGGTGCCGTTTGTATCATTACCCTGATGCTATAATAATCATTTCAGTATCTCAAAGAATTTGTCCTCTAAAGATGTGTGAAGATCGAAGGACAAATAACAAAAGAACACAGTGGAAATGCACGAGTGGGACAAAGTATGTTGCATCATTGTTTGATTTTTTTTGTTTGTTTTTTGTTTTTGAGACAGGGTCTCCCTATGCAATTCAGGGTGGCCTTGAGCTCACTTTGTAGCCCAGGATGGTCTTGAACTTGCAGTCCTCCTTCCTCAGGCTCCCGAGTGCTGGGATTACAGGTGTGCGCCACCACACCCAACCTGTTGTTTAATTTTGTGTCCAGTTTCTCTGAAGATGAAGGTCTCTGTAGAATGCTAACTGATTTACAGTATGGCCTCAGACAAGTGACTTAACCTCTGGTAAGATTTGGATCTGAAGTGTCCCCTGGAAGATCATCTGCTGAAGGTGTGGTTCCTAATGGGGCAGTGTTCAGAGATGGGGCCTTTGGAGAACTCCCAACCTCACAGATGGACTAATGCACTGATGTATTCATACTGTAATGGGGTGTTGTTATAAAACGAGGTTTCTCTTCCCATTCTCTAGCCACCAGGAAGTGAGCACCTTTGCTCAGTGTGCTCCCTGTTGTGCTGTGGTGACCTGAGCACAGGCACAGAAACAGCAGACTCAAAGTACCATGGGCTGAAACCTCTGAAACCATGGCTGTCCACTTTTTTTTGCTTTTTGCCTTTTTGCGACAGCATTTCACTGTGCAGTTCAGGCTGGCCTTAGCTTCACTTTGTAGCCGAGGTTGGCCTCGAAATCACAGCAAACCTCCTGCCTCAGCCTCCAGAGTGCTGGGATTATAGGTGTGTGCCACCACACCCAACCTAGTCTTTCTACTTTTAAATTGATTTTCTCAAATATTTCATCATAGTCACAGACATAGCTGACACAAACTCAGAGACAAGTTTTATTTTCTGAAAAATGCAAAGTTGTTAGCAATAGCAATGATATAGTAGGAATATAGTAGGTTCTTAATATTACTGTTAATATTCAATATTTTGTGTTCTGGGAAATTAAATTACAGAAGGAAAATGCATTAAATTAATATTCACTGACATAAATACTGTAGTTCTGAAAGCAAAATGTTTCTCAAATGTGGTATTACATTTGAGAAACATTCTGTAGAACACTCCTTCACTTCCAGTCTTTTAGAGAATCAGGCAGTCATTTGATATGACTTTTTATTTTTGGCATTACCCTTTATTATTATGTTATATCATATGATATTGATTTAAAAATGTCGTATTTAGACTTGAAGCCCATCGCCAAGATAGCTTATTGTAGATATGCAAATATACCCAAATAAATCTGTTCCCATACTTTTTGAATAAAGGATATTCAATCTGTATAATACTATGAGGATATTAACTAAGGATGTAAATAATTCCCATTCTTGCTTATGAGAAAATAATTTCATAGATTTTGGAGACCAAAGCACATGTGGTAAATTAGTGCATTCCAAGCTATCTGCTTTCAAATAATTTTCCATGTCCTTGTTTCTGAAATTTATTTCTGACAGCAGTAAGCATGAACTTGGAAACTATAGACTTTATGTGTTTTTTTTTTTTTTCTGGCCAAAAAGATACCTTATATATTCCCCAAATGGTATTTCCTCTGGATTTCAGAAGCTATGTAATGTGCACGTCATGGCCCTTGAATCTACCAGTTCACTATTAAGCTTATGATGGGCCTCAATGATGGTGCCTGGAGCTTGACTGCAGACTCTACCCTTCCATGGAGCCTACTCGCTGTCAAGAGATGGTGACCGAGGGCAGCGCTTGGAGTTGAGTCTGGGGCTGGAATTTTGGCAGGCAGGGGATGAGCCTTCTCCAGAGCACATCAACGCTTCTGTTGGCCTAGAGCTAGGAATGTAATTTTCCATTGTAACCGAAGAATAGAATTCTTTGTGCTATCTTTAGGCTTAGTGTGGTTTAAAACTGATCGTTCTTTGTAAATTAAATGCCCACGTTATACTTCCCACGGCACACCTCCCTTCCCCTGAAGCCCTCACACATCTCGGCTCCTCAGCTCTGTGACTTCTCTGTGCCGACAAGTCATTTATTCACTAGGTGAGTATTTACTAGACACCTAGTACTTAGAAGATTACAATAAAACAGGGAATCAGACTTTAGTGAAAATTCCAATGTCCCAGATCTTGTCCATTTAGAAGATAGTATCTTGTTTGAAGCAGTCATTCTGGGAAACTTTGGAACTGTCTTCCTATGCATAATTATATATAATGATTTTACTAATAATATGGCAACAGAACTAACAGTGACTTTGAAGAAAGCAAGTTTCTACACATGACCTTTTTTTTTCTTTGAGACAGGGTCTTGATATGCAGTTCAGGCTGGCCTTGAGCTCACTTTGTAGCCCAGGCTGGTCTCAAACTCACAACGATCCTTTTGCCTCAGCTTTCCGAGTGCTAGGATTACAGGCTTGCGACACCATTTACATGTAACCTTGCAGCAAATTACATAACCCTTGTGAGGTAGAGTTTCTTCACCCTGTGAACTGGGATAACTGTATCAGAAAATTGCATAATTGCGAGGATGAAATAACAAGTCACATAATACTCACATATACTTGATGGATACATAATACGCCATAAAGAATCACTGTTCATTGTTGCTTAACCCAAAATGATAACAACAATGAACATCATCTTGATAAAAAATCTGGACTTGTAAAAAGGTAAGATAATCACATTATTAATAAATACTTTCTATATCACATACATATTTCATTTATCTATGAACAATACAAGCATGTAGTGATGAGCAAAATATAGTTCCAAATTTTTGTTCCTAAGTTTAAAATGTTTTTTATTTCTGCCTTTTGATTTTTTTATTTCTATTTTTCAATACCATTATTTCCAAAAAAGAATCATCAAAGAACCTAATTGAGTAAATTCTTTCAGTAAGCACATAATCTGCCTCATTAGTGTGTGCTTCCCTTATTGTAGGGTCAGATAACTGTGGTGTATTCTATATCTGGACCACGTGTTGAATATCACCAGAACTCGGAGGCCTCCTAGCCCAGAGCACATGTTTGTGAAGGCACTGTCGTTAGGCTTTGGAGTAAGAACATGGCCTGCCTAAGCTGCAAGTCTTACAGTTTCCACTCACACATGCACTGTCTGGTCTAGGACATGACAGTAGAGAAGAAAACAAAAATGATAAACCAAGATTAAGATAATCAATAAAAATATTTTATCGGTAAGAAGATATGTCTAAGCATGTTAGGCAAATGATTTAAAAATCATCAGAATTTGTTATCTTAATAGAATGAGTCATTTGCATATCCTTGCATGCTTTTAGAGTCGCAGTAACAGTGCACCTATCATTTCGTGTTCCTTTATTTTCACTTAAATCGGCACTTACAGACAGTTTGCACATTCCTCAGCCTTATCATTATAAACTACAGTATGCTATCCTCATGTTGTGTTACACGGTAAGTTGTTAAGCTATATAATTTTAGCAAGTGGAAGCAAGCAGAAAATGAAGTAATTTGGTTACTGCTACCATTTTCTGTCTCAAAACACTCTTGGTGAGAGCAGCTCACATGAAACAGAGACAACAAGAAGAATTACAGCCCTGGACAATCTCTAGTAATTTTTTGTTCTGTTTTGTGTATGGCTTTTGGTACCAGGAATCCAACTCAGGACCTCATGTTTGCTAGGCAGGTACTGTGTGTCCTGGACAATCACCTCTGTCTGTCTCTCTTCCTTTCCTTTCCTCCCCACCAACCTCTTTCTTGCCACCATAAAGTGAACTACTTAACTCTTCCACTATGCCCTGCCCAGACACAATGGCGCCAGTCAATCAGAGTGAATAAGTCTTGCCTCCTTTTATTTTTGTCTTTTTGAGACAGGGTCTCACTATGCAGTTCAGTCTGGCCTTGACCTCACTTTGTAGCCCAGACTGGTCTCAAACGCAGAAGGATCCTCCAGCCTCAGCCTCCAGAGTGCTGGGATTACAGGCGTGCACCACCACACCCAGCTTTCCCTCCTTACAGATGTTTTTCCCCAGATATTTTGTCACAGTGATGAAAATCTGCTTAACACATGGTTGACCTTATTCAAATTGTGAACAGAAATAATTTAATATGCCTTTATACTATCCTGGGTTTTCCAGTACTGTGTAATGCCATCACCATCTGTTCTAATTTGTAAAATATGGTCACTACTTTTATTTAAATATTGCTTATGGACATTCCTTTGTGATAACTTCATTTTTTTATTTTTACCTTCCAGATCCAGTCCACTGGCATTTAAATATAGACCAGTCTCCCTATACAGGCAGACGTCTCCTCAGGTCCCACAGCCTCCCCTCTTGCTCGGCACTGTCTCAATCCAAGTGCCCCTTTTCAGTCTCGCCTCGGTCTCCTCTCAGTCTGCACTCCTGCTAGTCGTTCACTGACTTGCCTTCCTCTAAGGCTGCGGTGATTGCCGCTCTTCTGTCTAGAGATGGTTTTTCAGGTCTCTTCAGCCAATCAACAGCATTTCCCTGCTGAGCACCCTCTCCTCGGAAGGCTTCCAAACTACCCTTCCCAGGGCTCCCCCTGCACCCCTTCAGCTTCTGAGCTTGCTCTGCCCTCGCTTGGCAAAGGCCTTCCAGGCTCACCTCTCCCTCCCTGCTCCCCTCTTCAGCCTGGCTCTGCGGGTGCGCGGACCCTCTGCGCCTGGTGCCTCCTCCCCCTGCACAGGCCGACAGGCGGCGCTGCAGATCCAAGAAGTGGCTCTGAGTTCACCCTCCTACTCCCTTGCGGCCAGCCCGGCCCTGTCCAGCACGTCCATCTCAGAAGTCTGCAGGGTCTCAAGCCAGGACCTCGGATGCTTCCCTTCTCTTCCCTCTCTACTCCTCCTCGATGCAGAGAATCAGTCTCATCCCGCCGCTGAGACCCCTGTTCCACGCCTCTGACGAGCCCTTTAGTAAGCCTAACCAGCCTCCTGCATCCAGCATTGCTCCTTCGCGTCCGTTCTCCACCTGTGAGCAGGAAGCTTAACGTCCTTCGGGGTTCCCTGTCCCCGGGCCCCGTGGGTCCTTGGCCGCCTCTCGGGCATCCGTCTCCTTCCTGCTCGGCTCTGGGCTCCGCTCCTCTGTCAGGTACTTCAGGGACCCAAACCCTCTTGCCTTCTGGCCTTGACAAATGCTGTTTCTTGTTCACAGTGTGCTCGTCTTGCTCACTTCACTCAGCTCAAAATCCCCAGCGGAGTGTCTCTGGTCCTCAGACATTAACTGGGTTTGTTTTTACTTTTCTTATATCCCGAGCTCTTCTTTCCCTGTACTTTTTACAAGTGAAATGAGATCATTACTATTATTGTTGTTGTTATTATTATTTTTTGTACCGGGAATCGAACTCACGACAAGCTTACCAGCCGGGCAGGCACTGTGCCACTGAGCTAAATCCCCAGCACCTATGAGATGACATTATTAGGCAAATGTTTGTTTAGTGTTAGTCTCCCCTTTCCAAGCTAAAAGAACCCTGACATGGGGATTCTTGCCTGTCTTACTGCTGCAACTCCAATACCTAAATATTTTATAAATATTTAATATATTAATATATTAAATATTTAAAATATTTACTATCACATTTATATAATATTGTATATATATTTGGTGTTCAATAAGCATTGAAAGAACAAATGGACGTTGATTCAAATCCAAGCTGAAGCTTTTTACTATGTGACTTTATTTCTTTGAGACAGGGTCTTGCTGTATATTCTAGTCTGGCCTTGAACTCACTACATAGTTCAGGCTGGCCTCCAACCAGCAGCAATCCTCCAGCCTCAGCCTCAGGCGTGCTGAATGCTGAGATTACAGGAATGCACCACCATGCCAGACTTTACTATATGTATGGTTTGCATCTAGATGTCCCCTCAAAGCCTCATGCAATCATAGGAGGAGTTTTTCAGAGGTAGTTTGATCTGAAGTGTGTGATGCTGGAATCAAGGGTATGTGATTACTAAACTAGTCCACTGATCAGTTTGATATAGTTTTGGGTAGGATTAAGGGTATGAATGCTACTTGGCCTGAGGGCCAGTTGCCTGGATAAAAATATAAGGGACAGAAAGAGCTACAATTCTCCTCCTCCTCCTCCTCCTCCTCCTCCTCCTCCTCCTCCTCCTTCTTCTTCTTCTCTCTCTCTCTTTCTTTTTCCTCTCTCTCCTCCTTTTTCTCATCTTCAAACAGGGTTTCACTATGCAGTTCAGGCTGGCCTTAAACTCACTTTCACAGTGGTCCTTTTGCCTCAGCCTCCTGAGTGCTGGGATTACAGGCCACCACACCCAGCCTGTTGTCTCTTGTCTCTTGTTGTATGCTTGCTACTTGCCATCCGCCTTCCCTGCTTTGCCATGAACTGTTTCTCCTCTGTGGTGCTGCCCCTCTGCCCTGCCACCCTGCCTCAGAGCCGGGTGACTGTGAACTGAGACCCTATGAACTGTGAACCTAGTAAACCTTTCCTCCCTTAACTCTGGGTGTTAGGTATTTTGTCTCAGCAATGAGAAAAGTAAATGAGACATGTGACTCTGAGCAAATAACCTCTGGAGCCTTAGCATACCCAGCCCACAGATCTTGAACTCTTTTCTATAGTGATAACCCAAATTTGGAATCTGTTATGTGACAAGCTTTTCACAAGTTTGTTTTTTATTTTTCAAAAAAAAGTTTAAGTAAAAACGGGAGCTGACAAAGATCAGATTGGTTCTTAACAAAGGCAAGTAAGAGAACTGGAAAGACCCTGGCTTGAGCAGCTGGGACAGGACATACTCCAAAGCAGGGGAGCAAAGTGTTTTGTTGGTGTCACATATAACTATACATCAAGATTGAAAGCCCAATAGTTAAAAATTACTGTCTTTACTGACAAAATATTTTATATGCACCATATAACATACCTTCTCACTTTCTTGGGTTGATATTTATTAAAAGAACTAACTTTTGTGCTTTTAGAACCCAAGGCTTAATGCTCTATATATGCTAAAGTGCTGTTTAAAATCTTGCTAATAAAATTAATATCAACATTGTGGAAATTTTGAGACATTTGGCTACTGGGAGAAAAAAATCTCAGAGCTCTTGGCCAAAAATTAAGATAGCATTAGTCCTTTTCAAGAAAATGCTATTGTTCCAATTAATCTTGGCTCCCATCTTCTCTGCTATTTCATTTTTAAAAAGAATTAAGATTAGGGCCATTAAATATGAACTATTACTAAATCAATATTACTTAAATCAAGAAGTAAATTGAGTATCTGTACAATATGTTTTAATATATCAGTATACCCATTACACTAAAAAACAGATTCATTCAGGATCTCCCCTAACACATGGGGATCGGGAAAGGTCTATAATTGTAGGTTCACAGCCAGGTCTAAATACTTAAAAGTTAACAGCAGGACTGATAATGCAGGTTTGAGTGGGGAATTCTTAGCTTCTACAGAGTTCTGTGTTAGAATGTGGTAGAATGGGAGGGGCTGGCCTAGGACCCACCCTTGACTTAGTCTTGAACCTACAAAATCTTCAAGCAAAAATCCTCAAAATCCATGAGGACCCAACCACATCCAAGTTCTGTCCACATCTGTGCAAACATCTTCACAACCCTGTACCAGCCACCTCTGAGGTCTCCAGTTGTGCACAACAGTGGAGTAGTCCATTGTGGGCGGCACGGGGAAGAGAGAAACTTTTTAGTTTTGAGACAGGGTCTCACTATGTAGTCCAAACTGGCCTTGAACTCACTATGTAGCCTTGGCTGGCCTTGAACTCCTAGTGATCCTCCTGCCTCAGCCTCCTGAGTGCTGGGATTAGAGCTGTGTGCCACCATGCCCAGCTGGAGAAGGAGCTTTGGCAGGACCCACTGGAATTCTTCAGTCCTAGGTACCCAGATGTGGTCTAGAATAAGGACTGTGCTATAGGCTCTAGGAGGGCCAGAGCAGGACTTTCTAAAACACTGGACTTGCTTGTATTCTATGGATAGTTGTTGTACGTGCACAACAATGTGACTGTACTTAATTAAAACTACTGAACTATGCCCTTAAACATTAAGATGGTACATTGTTTTGAGGCTGAGTCTCACTATATAATGCAGGCTGGCCTTGAACTCATGGAGATCCTCCTGCCTCAGCCTCCCAAGTGCTGGGATTATAGATATGCACAGTCATGCCTGGCAACATGGTAAATTTTGTCATGTGCTTTTCATCATGATTTTAAAGACACACTTAAAAAAGTAAAATTTAAATCAAGGTTTAAAAGAAAATATGAAGAGTGTGTGTTAACCTAACACCCTTTTTCTTCTTAAAAATGCAACAAATAAATAGCCAACTATAAGATATGATTAAAAAGTATGGTGTTTAAATTTAAAAATTTTATTACAGTAACAGACACCTTGCTGTAAACCCCCTCAAAATATTCCCCTTCACTTTCAACACACCTCAGCATTCTAACCATTTCCCGAAGCTGCTCTGGAAGTCCTCTTTCACGCATGTCTAGTTGTGCTGTTGTGCTGCCTTCACGTCCCGAATCCACTCAAAATGCTCACTTGTCACGGTCTGCTCAACTCTGGGGAGGAGCCAGACGTCACAGCGCCAGTGAATGACATGCATAAGGATGCAGCATAATATGTTTTATTCGACAGACATCACTGTAAACAATGAGGGGTAATCAAACATACGGAGAATGTTTGAATTTAAAAATTTTTATTACAGAAAAAGACCTATTGCCATTAATCTCCCTTAAAATACTCCGTCTCACTTCAGAAGCACTTAGTCCGTAATTCTTGGCAATGTGCCTTTTACTGTAATGAGTTTTTTTTTTTAACTGAACATTCACCATATTTGCGGATCTTCTTGCGAGACAGCCATTGTATCCCTGTTCACCTAGGTTTGTGCAGCCTTGCATCTGCAGCACCCCTTTTCTTTCCTCCACAGTGAATTCTTCTTCATTGTACCTGTCATTTTCCCCCCTCAAGCCAGAAACAAAGGCCACAGACCGGGAGTGTTTCTCAGCATCTCTATCCCCATGCGGCACTTTCCTGTCCTTACTGACCCCAGCCGCAATGGCTGATAGCACACTGGCCTTGGCTAGACTTCAGCCTGTTTAGCGGAACCCCTGCACATTCCTGCAGACAGAAGCTGTAGGAACAGATGGAGGAGCTGGCTATAGGAACATGTTTATTATCACTGAAAATGCTCCTGCTCTTTCCAGCTTGGCTCCCCAAGCACGGAGGTGGGTTGAGGCAAACTGAAGATCCTAGTGACTCACAGGCTGTCGGAGAAGAGATCCGCATACGGCAGCCCCCAAGGTCACCCTTCCCCGCAGGGCTGCACATCACCTCCTTCTCGAGAGATGTGGGGATGCTGTGTTGCCAAGCACCAGGCAAAAAACTGAGTTTCCGATTTCTACTTCTATTTGCTGCGTGCCCAAATGCCGTGAGGCTGGCACCCAGAATCCCGGGTTGGGAGGCAGATGGTGCGGAGAAGCACGGGGGAGTGACTGGTGTTTTGCATCTGTGGACACTTTTCACTGCTCACTGGCCAGGTGATGATGCGTGAAACCACATGTCCTCGCATTACTTGTGCATTGTAAATGTAGAGCTGCACAGACTACTATTATCAATAATGAGTAATAACCATGCACTATAAAATTTTAGTGGTGTGGGCCAGCTGAAACTGTGACTGGCAGCTGAGGATAAAGGACCAGCTCTGGGTGGGGCACAGTGGACAGTCCACCCAGCAGTGGTACAGGATGAAGCGTGACTCTGGGGAGTTGAGCCAGGAATGCCTGAGACTAACTGGAAAAGTCATACTGATGTCTCATCTCTCTCCTATTGCTTCTTTATCTAGCACTGGATCTTTACCCTCTGACAATGACACTTGAAAGGTTTTGCCCTTTCCCTAGCCAGGAAATAGTTTCATTTGTGTGGTTAGATGTGGGATCAGAGCTCTGAAAGACACTTGAACAACTGTGTCAGTGATGAATTTAGCATTTTAACGGGTGTGGCATTTCTTTTTATCTTTCAGTTTCTGTGGGTCTGAAAATGAAACACAGCTTTGCTGACTCCACTGGCCCAGGGCCTCCCATGGAACTGAAATCAAGGAGTCAGCCTGGGCTAGTGGCTCCGCAAAACTTGCTGGGGGATGACTGGCTTTCAAGTTCACTCATATGACGGTGGCAGGGTTCAGCCCCTTCCTGTCCTCGCACACAGGCTGTCAGCTGGTGTCCCTCAGCTCCTCATGGGCGGGGCCTAGTGAGAGCCATTGAGGGTGCACTAACTGCAGGATCCCCGTCCCTTCTCCCCTCTCTTCGGCACCTTGGGCATGACGTGAGGAGGTTCGCTGCACTCTGCACTCCCGCCGTGATGTGCTCCCTCATCACAAGCCTAGAAGCAATGAGGCCAACCAGCCATGGACTTGAACCTCCAAAGCAACGAGCCAGGTCTTTGTTAGGGTGACCGACAGCTGACTGACACAGTGAGGGGTAGGGGCTGCACAAGGCATGAATCCGGAGGAGAGATCAGTGGGAACCATTTTAGAAACTTCCAGATAGTAACTATGCTTTTTGACAGTACCAGGTTGCAACGCCCTTTCATATAGGACACAAATGCATGTTGCTCAGCCTCAGAATCTTAAGATGATGGCATTGACATAAGCCATTTCTTTCTGGGCATGGGGGCACACATCTGTAGTCCCAGCACTCAGTAGGCTGAGACGGGAGGATTGCCACAAGTCTGAGGCCAGCCTCGGCTACATAGTATGTTCAAGTACAGCCTGAAGTGCATAGAAGATCCTGTCTCATCATCCCCCTTCCCATGAAAGAGAATAAAAAAAGAAATAAGCCATTTTTATAGCAACCGCCCCCCGTGACACCACTATAGAACATATTTTCTTCTTAGTGTTCCAATCTTCCTGACCCCAAACCAGCCAGCTTTCATCTGAGTTTTACTAGACGAGTCAAATCAATGCTCTTGGTTACCACCAGAATCATAAAATGGCGCAGCTGTGAAAGGATTTCCCCGTTCACTAACCCAGCTCCTTCATTTCACAGTATGGGAACAGGCAGAGAGGGGAAACAACTTGCTTACAAAAACACAGCTCATTATTAGCATCGCTGGAGCTCTGTTAGGTCTTGGAGAAATTAGAATCAGGTTTTAGGGCAAAGCTGAGTGCACCACCTCCACTAAGGGGCCCAAGGCATGGATGTGGATTAAGAAAACTAGGATGAAAAATAAGGCAAGAGAAATCAAGTGGAAACGAAGAGGAGGAATTCTGAGAAAAAGATTGAAATAGAGAAAGATAAAAACATGCATTCACCGAAGGTACCACTGGGGGGCTCCGTGGCTTCTGATTCACTGTTTTAATGCCTTGTCATTCTGATGCGCCCATCAAAACAATTAAACTTTGAGTGCGCTGTGATTGGCAGGCAGCATGGCGGTGTGGTGAAGACGGAGGGCTCCAGCATCCCAGCACCCTAGCTGGAGTCCCATCTCCGCCGCGGGCTGTGTGATCTCTGCAAATTACTTAACCTCTCTTGCCTAAAAGGGCCAGGACAACAGCACAACTCGAACTGCTCACCACAGCCCCAGGCCAGTGGAAATTCCCGTTGTTATCAAGTGATGAGCACAGCAGACTCACCTTATGCCCAGCCCTCCGCGGGTTACAGAGGCACTGAAGCTGGGAACAGGAGACGGCGGAATAAGGCTCCGGGGAAGGAAGGGCAGCAGGTGAGGAGGTGAGTTGTGCACATCGCTGGCAAAGCAGCCAATTCAGAACGCTGTGTGCATCGCCAAGCAAATCAAATCACGCGTTAGAAAGTCCTTCTGCCCGCTCAGGCATCCTCCTAACCCTTTTTCAGATCGTTCTTCCAGCCCCTCCCCCCATGCCCCCTTCATTTCAGCAGCTGTTGGGTTCTCCCTGTGGCGCATCCTCCGGGCAGGCTAATCCTCAGCAACGGAGGGCTGCAATGCAGCTGAAACCATACACTGAAAATTTAAAATAATTTTGTGTTCTTGCAACTACCAGAGAGCACCAAAACTTATTTAATTTTAATTCTATGCTGTTAATGTGGTTCCCATCCCCTCTGAATTTTCCTCTTCTGGCTTCTTCTTCTTTTTTTTTTTTTTTAATTCAAGCATCAAACAACTGCCATTCAAAGTAGCATTTGCTGAGCACTTATTAATGTCCTAGATCCTGTCCAGTGTGTTAAGCTGACCCTCACAATTTCCCTGGGTACTGTGCTGCTAGTCTACCTGTATCAGTGAGGAAAGCTGCACCCAGAGAAGCTGTCCCTTGCCGGAGACTCATTGATGTACTCACCCATCAACAGCCCTGAGCACCTCTGTATCCTAAGAGGTCTCACAGGCATCAGGACTGGCCTGGACCTCACAGGGCCTCCTTCTCTCTGTGTCTTGATTTCATAGGCTAGGACTGGGCCCGAAAGAAGAAAGGCAATTCCAGAAGAAGCCAAAGGAGTTAAGGAGGGTCTTCATGAGACCGTAACACAGGGGACACAGCCCCTTGGTTCAGTGCCCAGGGGACAAACTGCCATGCAGACCCAGAGTAAAAATGGAGAGAATGTCTTTTTCCCATCTCAAAGACTTGCCCTGTAGGATTTAAGGGAAAGAACATGGTCAGGAAACCACTGAGGTGATTGAACAGCCTTGGTGTCCAAAGGGCAGGCTCGGAAGAGTGGAAGGATATGAAAAGGACATACAGGGACACCCCAAGACTCCAGCAAGGAGGGAGGGAGTTAAGGGGCTCAGGTCTCCTCAGGGATGATGAAGGGGTGCACCTTGAGAGATTACGGTTGTTTGTGGCTTCGTTTGTATCCGTGGGAGATCAGATCACCCAAAAATAGGGCAAATTGTTCTTAAAGAAGTTAAGTGGAGTGAGGCGTACAGGCAGTTGATTACAACACACAGCGCCTCAGGAAAGAATTCACCAAGGAGTTGGGGGTTTGAGGGATGATCAAGAGTTTGACGGATGAAGAAGAGATGGAACGATATTCTAGACAGGACTCTCACAAGCAGAGGCTTAGTTATGAAACTTCTCTTCACTGGGGGATGAAGAGGTGAGTCAGAGGCAGGTTGAAAAGCGCAGGAGGAGACCTGAAATTTATTTTTAGACAACAGAGAACCAGTGCAGATGTTCAGGTAGGAGTAGCATGAAATCTTTTTTTTTTTGAAAGGTATTTCAGAGGACTATTTGGACAATTAATCAAGGCGCGAGGTCCCCGGGTGACAGGAATGAGGGGGTAACGCTAGCAAGGGTTCAGGAGGCAGAAGGCCTCACACTGCTCCAGGACTGAAGCAGACTGGGTGGCTGGTAGGAGCGGGGAGAAAGCAGGCTGCTTTCTCCGTGCAGAGTGAAGTGGGTCCACGCGGAAGTTGGAGCAGATGAGCCCAGAAGCTGAGAGCATCTGAAGGAGGACCCCTTCGTTTCCCCCTCCCCACTCCTGCCCTGGAGGTCGGGGCTGGGGTGGCGAGGAGCTCCGCAAGTTTCTCGAATCCAAAGGGAGAACTGAGGGAAGCAAGGTTCCTTTCCTGCGCAGCTGAGTGCGCTGTCACGCTGGGGGCCCCCGGCGGGCTCACTGGCTGCGGAGCACAGGGATTCTGGGCCGGCTGCAGCGGACCGTGCAGCAAGCCTGTTTCTCCAAATGCTACACGTCTAGCAAATCCTCGTTAGTACTTAGCACTGAAAAACCCCACCAACCTCCACAGCACTGCCAAGTGTGAACATAAGCACTTTGCAGGGAGTGCGTTCTGGTTCGCTGGGACCGGACACCCAATGCCCACAGCGATAGGGTCGGCATCTGTCTTACGCAATGACACTCTGAGGGGTGCTGGCAAAGGACGCGGTCAAACAAAACAAGCAAACAGAAACAACGCCCTCGCGATGCCAACCATCCCATCTGAGGGGTGTGGAGGGCGGTGAATGCTTTTTTTGGTTTAAAGTAGGGAGAAAGAGAAGACAGAGGGAGAGCAGAGACAGAGAGAGACAGAGACAGGGAGAGAACCCTCAGACCTCCCACCGGAACCTAAGCCTATGAGAGTGGCATTTAAACGCCGCGCATTTTCTGGAACGTCTTCTGCAGCCAGATCCCAGCCAGCCGGTGCCGGCCCCTCCCGCCGTCCCTTCTCCCGCAGCGGCGGCGGTGCGGCCCGGGCTCCGCAGGCGGGTGGCGGCGCGGCCGCGCAGGTGAGGCCCGGGGCGGGGGCGGGGGCGCGGGCGGGCGGCCTCTCCTCGCGGGGTCGGGGGCGCGGGCGGGCGCGCGGCGGGGCGGGGGCGCGGGCGGGCGGCCTCTCCTCGCGGGGTCGGGGGCGCGCCGCGAGCCTCGGACGCGCGGGCGGGCGCGGGGCAGAGCGCAGGGGCGGCCTGCTGCGGCCGCTGGAGGCGACAGTCTCGTCACACACGGCCACGACAGCTGCGCTTCGGGGTCCCGGACTCGCCCCCGGGCGCGGGGACGTGAGTAGCTCGGTGCGTGCGGCGGGGACGCTCGGTGCGGCGCGGCGCGGGGCTGCTGTCAGGCGGCGTCCGCGACACGGCCAACTTCTGCCCGCGCCCGCCGGATCTCCGGGAAGCCGGTCCGCAGGGCTCCGCAGCCCGCCGGCGGCGGCTGGGCCCGGACCCCGGCGTCCCCGCGGGGACCCGGAGGGCGCGGGGGGCGCGGCGCGGCGCGTCGGGCGCGGGCTTTGTTCGGACGCGCCCACACCTGCGCGCATCCCCGGGTTCGGGGCGAGGCCGGCTCACTCCGCTCCCGCCGCGCCGGGGGCTCGGACGCGGGGCAGCGGGTGGGCCGGGCGGGCTTTGTGCGCCTGCGAGCGCGAGCCGGGGTCCCGCACCACACCCAGCCCCTGCGGGCCGAGGCGAGCGGGCGCGCGGACCCGGGAGCGCCCTTCCCCGGCGGCAGCTGCGCCGCGGCTCGCTGGCTGGGGCCCGAGCGGCCGCCCGCGCTGGAGCATCACCCACCGGCTGCAGCGCCATCTGCGCCGGGCGCCGCCCCCGGCCTGCGCCGCGCGGGTGGGCGCCTCGGCCCCTCGGGGGTCGCCTGCTGAGCCGCGCCGGCCCGCAGGGCACCCGGGTGTCGGGGTCGGCGGCGCGGGGAGCGGTGGGCTCCCGACCCCCCGGCCAGGTCCCTCCCGCCGCACGTCTCCGGTCCCCTCCCGCGGCGGCGGGCGCCCAGGAAGGTTGCCAAGCGGGGGCGTCTCTTGCCGGCTCAGCCTCTGTCCTGGCGGTCCGCGGCCCGGGCGCCAGCTCCCACCTACAGCCGGCACAGAGATGTCCGGAGAGGGTCCGGGGTGGTTAACGTTCGAAAGTGCGGTCCGAGAGGCTGGGCGCTCTTGCAGGAACCGAGGAGCGAGCGTGAGAGGGGCCCGGGCCCTGGCTCCGCACCAGGGGCTCCTCCTGCGACCGTTCTGATAGGAACACAGTGCATACTGCATACAAGCCTGTGGGGCTGGGCTGCTTGGATTAAAACTGCCTTATGCTAAATGTGCTCTGCTGTGAAAATACTGTGTTAATGAGACCATCTCCAAGTGCTGAAATGGATTTTAATTGTCATGATAGTCAACATGTTATGAGAGCTTCAGATGTGCCCGGCACCCGGCACATTGCACATATTATCTCATCTAATTCCAACAACAATCTCATTAAAAATAATCAGACACAAGTTTACTTAGGTCAAGTAATTTTCCCAAGGCCACCCAGCTAGGAAATAGAAGGGAGTGGGCTTAGCTTTTTACGCTGGTACTTTGCCACCCCGGACTGAAAATGTGGCCTTTCATTAACTTAGGGGAATCCGAGAATCCGAGTGTTTAAAACTAGGAAGGTACATGATAAGCCCATTTAATTCTTGTGAACCTCATAGAGGTGGGCAGTATTGTAATTAAGGGAATTGTGTTGTAGAAAAAGACTGTTCCCCTCCATCGGCTTTAGTTGCTCTACACGTTCTTTTATTCCGTTGAGCGTTTAAGTATGTGGGTGTTAACCTAGACTGGAACCTGTTTCAGTCGCTCAAGTGCTCTTTCAACCGGAGCCCCCTGAAGTTACAGAGAGACGCTCCTGACACATCATAATTTTAAGAAAATTTTTAAAAAATTGTTTTTGTCTTTTTGAGACAGGGTCTCACTACGCAGCTCAGGCTGGCCTTGAGCTCACTTTGTAGCTCAGGCTGGTCTCGAACTCACACTGATCCTCTTGCCTTAGCCTCCAAGTACTGGGATTACAGGCGTGCACCACAGTGTCCAGCTCTGGAAAAAAATTTTTTTTAAAGAAAAGGCAATATTTTTATTTGGCAAATGTTTCCATTTCAGGACCCCAATCCTGAATGTCCTTTTAGATTATTTTGACTACAGAGGAGTTATTCCTCACATTGGATGTGGATTGGAATAGGACCCCAGCATAGGAGCCTAGAAAAGCATTCAGTGTCCTAAATATATCGGAATGTGTGGTGCACAGGCAGAAGTGCTCAACGTCAGCCAGTAGAAAAGAAAAATTGAAATGAAAGTGAAATCAGCTATTTCTGGCATAGCTTTTAGAATTATTAACCAATTTATTGGAAAAATAGATCCATTTTGTGTTTGTAATACCACACAGATTCGTGATCTTCTTTCAACCTTTCTACTTTATTACAAGAAACCTGCTAACCATTTTACATATTTCTGGAATTACAGAGCTAAAATAGAACTCAGACAACAGTGTGTCTAGCCCTTTGAATTTCAGAAGGAGTGCTGTGGGCCTCAGAAGGGGTGCCCAGTGTCTTTGTGCAGGGCAGCGATGTGTCTTTGGATTGAATGCCAGTGCCCTTCCAGCATATCATTGTCACACTGCAGTGATGGTAAATGAGAGGGAAGTCATCTTTGGATGTACAACTTCCTGTGAGCCATGCAACTACAGTGACGATAATGGTTGGGTGTGGGTGCTTAAGAAGCGTGTGAGAGGGCCCTGAGGATGTGGACACCTAGGCTGCAGAAAATTTCCTTAAGGGTCACTTCAAATAAGGCTTCGGTGTAGACATAGTTTTCCTTGAGTAGAATCTGTAGCACTGTTGTATATTTGCAAATGGGTTGTTTAATGGAACGCTAGAAGCAGCTTTTCTCTAAGACATTCATTCATTCTTTCATGAATATTTACTGAGTGTATGGCTTCCTTTTCTAGATATTGGGGAGACTGTGGTTTGCAAAGCAGAATTTCTGCCTTTTAGGAGGTTAATTCTATTTTATCACCCCTACACACATTTTCTTTTTTACAAAAAACACCTCAGAAGTGTACAGCTTGATGAACTTGCACAAACTGAACACACTGGTGCAACTAGCCTCAAATCATGAAACGCTGTGACGGACCTTGGCGGAAACCCCCTGGTGGCCCCCAGTCACACCTCACGGGTGACCCCTGAGGCACCCATGCCAATGCTCTCACCACGCCCCATAAGGTCCTGATTTCTGTCGTGCATCAGCAGCCTTGGGGATGTCACCCCCATTCCAAAGAACAGTTTGCATCTGAGCAGCGTGGCAGTCCAGAGCTCCTAACAGGTTTGTCTTCTCTTGCAAGTTTTGTGTGTTTACTAAGGTAAGGTCAACAGCCCTTACCTGCTGAGGTGATTGGTAAAGAGGAAGTGGTTTGAAAATGATTGAAAATTTTAAAGTACACATAGGAGGTCTTTTTATTTTAAATGTCATGCTTTCCCACCTGACTCTTCCTGGTAGGTGAGGACAGAGGTGACATCTAGATGCCATGGGCAAAAATTGAGTGGCTTATTTTCTTTAACTCTTTGTTGGCTCAGGCAAATGAAAACCCTTTTGGTTTAAAAATGCCTCTATTGGCATGAGAAGCTGAAGTTTCTCCCATCCCTCCAGCTTTATTGAGGTATAAGCAACAAATAAAAATCACATCTATTTAAAGTGTACAAATCAGCATTTTGATATAAATATGTGTTGTGAGATAATTACCATGATCCAACTAGTAACATATCCATGCCTTGTGTGTTGCTTTTTTGTAGTGAGAACAGTTAAGATCTGTTGCCTTAGCAGATTTCAAGAGTGCAGTACAATATGATTAACCGTAGTCATCATGCTGTACATTACATCTCTAAAATGTATTGCTCCTACTTGACTGGAACTTTGTACCCTTTGCCTAACATCTCCCCATTTCTTACTCACAACCCACACCCCTGTCCCCAGCCCCTGAAATCCTCATTCTACTCTCTGCTCCTATGAGTTTGGTTAAAGGTTCAAAGAATGAGAAATGTACCCAAATCAATGATTACTCGTTTTCCCTCTCAAAATGAGAAAAATCAGGCTATGCGAGGGAGTAAAATTCAGGAATGGCTTTGCTTCCCATTTTAGCAAATTAAATCCTTCACTGTCAAGTTATTTTTAAATGAAGGGATACATGTAATATATTGATGTACAGTATGATGTTATTGCTGTGTTACTTTTTATTGTGGTAAAATACATACCATATACAATTGACAAACACCTGTTTTAAAGTACTTTATGTAGCTTAGTGACAATAAGTGCAGTTGTGTTGTATGCAACCATCACCACTCTCCACCGGCAGAGTATTTTTTATCTCCCCAAACTGAAACTCTGTGCTCACAAGACAAAAACTTGTGCTTTCTTCCCCCAGCTCCTGGCAACCACCATTCTACTTTATGTCTCTATGACTTTGCCCACCCTTAGTACTCATATGACTGGAATCACACAGGCTTTGTCCTCTTGTGATTAGCTTGTTTCACTTAGCAGAATGTCCTCAAGGTTCATCCATATATGAAAATTTTCTTCCCTTGTATACATATCTCATTCTTAGATACCACATTTTGTTTATTTATTCATCAGTTGGTGGACACCTGGGTTACTTTTAGCTTTTGATTCTTTGATTCTCTGTGAACATGGGTGTACAGTACAAATATCTGAGTCTTTGCTTTGAATTCTTTTAGATATGTAACCAGAAATGAGACTGCTAAGATAGATAGTAATTATATTTTAATATTTCTGAAGAGCCACCTTCTAGTTCTCTTTAGCAGCTGTATCATCTTACATTCCCACCAATTGTGCATAGGGGTTCCAGTTTCTCCATATCATCATTGACACTTGTTACATTCTGTTTTCTTGATAATGGTTATTATAATGGGTATGAGGTGCTGTTCCTGTTACTTTCTAAAGCTTTCACTGAAAGGGAACATGGGTTCCAACAAGTTTTAATTAGCCACATGCCTTTGTGTAGGACATGAAATAGATGCTGTGCAGTTTGCGTGTGCCATACCCCAGATAAGAAAGCCCTACTGATGTGTACTCTTGTTGATTTTTTACAATGTTGAATTAGAGTGTGTATGTCTGTAGTGCACTCATGCCAGTGTTTTTGCTGCAAGAGTATATTAAGTTAGTATGCTGTTGCTTTATTTCCCCCAAATGACATTATTATTTTAATTCTGATCAAGAGCACATTAAGTCTAAAAATAGATTGGAATATCCTTATACTGAATGTTCAGTGGTGTGCTGGAGTTGTAAATTACAGTTCTGCACTGGGCATTTCTCCTCACCATTGAATCTTCAAAGATGACAGCATAAACCCTCACCACCCAATTATAATTGCTTAGCTAAGCTAATAAAAAAGATGTGGTGTCAACTTAATTGACCTATTTTCCTGGCCTACAAGATTGGAATTTCAAATTAGAAAAAAAATTAACAGTCTGATGCAGGGTTTCCTCCAAGTGACTAAAAGACTAGTGAATATAAGAAATGCCAGTGGTAAAGGGACCAAATTTAAAACTGATAATTCTGCTCCATGGCTCGACCTGTCTAAATGGCTTATTCAGCTTAAAAATGGGAATGATAAATTCTATCTTGTATTATGGGTTCTCTGATTTTCCTGTATGTGTCCCTGTATTAAAACATCGTTAAGTTCACAGGAGAATAAAAATGACAGTTACTATTGCACAAGAAATGGTCCTTTACAAGTCTTTATTATTAAACGGAGGACTGGAAATAGTATTTTGCATATATATTCACGTCTATTTAAATTTTATGATGTCCATGGTATATTGGCTCAAAACCCACTGTTAGCAGAAAAATCCATTCCCAGGGCAATCTGAGGGAATCCTGTAGGAGGTCTTCCACTGCGTAATATGCAATGAATTTGATTTAACTTTCTCAAGTGGGCTGAGAGCATTCAAAAAATTCAGTACATGTATTCAGCATGTAGTGATCTTTTTTCCAAATTTCAACTTTAAAACTAATTTCATGCTACTTTTGGATGCCCTTGGCGTTTGAATGGTATGATTTACAGTATGCATTTTTGATGAACCTTACAAGCTCATGTAAAATGCCATGAACAGATTCTCTTTCAGGGGAAAGGGAAAGTACTAACCTTCCACTAATTATGCCTTAAGGTAAGAATGAGCTGGGAAAGAGGTTCATCCTGGAGTTTTTGGTTCTTTGAGGGAGGGTGGCTCGCGAGCGAGCATGCTGCAGCCTTCCAAAGCTTGGTGCGCCTTTTCAGTCTCCTACCTCAATAGGGAGCTGAGAGGACAAAAGTGAACAAAGGAGGCCTGTTTTGCCTGCCCCACTTGCTGGGCTGTTGTCTTGGCCCTTTTCAGTGAAGGAGTGGGGGGGGGTCAAAGTTGAAGAACACTGAAAAGGAATTCAAGCTTCATGTCGAAATTTGAATTATAGCTTCAGTTTGAGTGCCCTGTAGATTAGTTGGAATTGAAATTTTTGAATCTGTGGAAGCATAAGTGACAGATGGTGTTGGAACAACGCGCACAATGCTGGATAGCGTGCCCGAGACGTTGAGTGCCCAGGCAAGGCGCTCAGTAAACATCTAGTGAACTGACAAAAGCTGGAAAACTGTAGGACACGCAGGTTGGTGCTGTACACCGCAAGACATTGCACCATGAGAATTAAGGAGAGGCCCCAGCATCTGGCACACACTCAGATGCCCTTGGTCCCCCTATGTGCATTGCAAATATTCTTTCTGCTGTTCTGTGCCTTTTCCCTCTCCTATCTAGTTAAATAAATGCAGAAATGCCCAATCAGCTTCCCTCGTAAAATTGCAATGCAGTCTTTTGCTATTGTCTTCAGTCTTTTGATCTGTAAGGTGAACCTTTCCTAAATATTGACTATCTAGTGTTTTCTCCCTTGGTGTATACTTTTATGAAGAGTCATTTTTAACTTCCTGGTTCCAGTGTGGGGAGGCCCATTATTCTTGTATTTGCTATTCAGGATTTTATATAGCACTTAGTTCTCCATTCAGTTCGGTAGGCAGAATCCAGTTTAAAACATTTCAGCTGGAGAAGTTGTACATACATAACCAGAATAATAAAACAGCTACTAGGAAGTAGAGGTAACTAGGATATAAAGGAAATTAAAAAATTGGGGTGATTTGAAACCTTCCTAGCGTTTCATAAAGTTACTACTAGAAATTTTAAAACTGTAGTATTTGAAAACTAGAATAGTGAAAGCTGAAAAATTATCAATTTTTTCTTTGTCATCTTTGACTATTTAAGTGACTTGATGACATAATCTTTCTTTCTGATATTTGTAGTATGATGGTTAAAACCCATTTTATGTACACGTTTAATAACTTAAAATAAATATTTCTACTTTTAGGGAAATAACATTGATTGGGAAGTAATATGAACAAAATAGTAAGGTAGAAATTCAGATACAAGTAATACTATAATGTAAACAAAATCCAATTTAATTCAGAATTGATCATATAACCTTATATGACAAGATATATATATTTTACATAAATTGTGGTATATACTTTATGTATCATAAGTTTTAAGGTAAACTACATTTTAATGGATGAGGTGAGGTTTTAAGACACCATGCCTATATATATGTTTCAAATAACTGTAACTATGATGTAAAATTATAGTGGAAGGTAAGTGATGTATTGGGTTGATTGCTGTCCTGATAATGCTAAACGAGAGAATGAGAGTTCATTCATGTGGGTGGACTGGGAATGGAAGATTGGAGAAGAGTGTGAAGGCTTCAGATAAAAGGAAGGCTCAGGTGAATAACGAGAATCCTGACAACCTGGAGAAGTGTCCTAAAGCAGAAGGACTCAGAGAAATTTTAAATAATGAAGACAGCGAAGAGCAGAGCACAGTGAGGGGAATAATTTAAAATGCAAAAGAACAAGGAAGGGGGGAGAATAAAAATTTTATAGTGATTGTTTGGCTAATGGAGAATAGTTTCCTTTACATCGTATTCAATACTAAATATTTTCGAGATATTTCACTGTGGGGCTTTAGGTCACCAAAGTGACTTGCTATCATAAAGTAGAAATAACTCATAAATCCACCTGCAAAAATGACGTATGGTAGTACTAGTGTTAATAGAAGCATATTAAGAAGAATTTTCTGAGTCAAAGCTAAAGTTATTTCATCATTACACAGTCAAATTCTTAGTTAGATCAGCTCTTTTTTCCAACTACTTGTTTCTTTATATACAGGTGGCCCCAGGTTGCGGACATTAGAAAGGTAAAAATGTGAACTTGGCAAACCCATTTAGGGGAATTATTCAGGTCAGACCGGATTCTTCACTGTTCATAAGGTAAAGTGGTGAGTGAACTAACTGCGCTCAAAGTTCAGTTCAGGAACAATTTTCCAGGATCATCTAAGTAGACAGTTTATTCAGTCTACTGAAAGAGCATACCATAGTAAGTCCTCAGTGAAACCTGAGCAAATAAGGCTAAAGAAAGTTAGCAAAGAGATGGACAGGTGGCAAATGCAGAGAGGTACCTTAACTGCATGAAAATACTTGATATTTGCTCTAGATAACATTGAGGGTCCAAATCCCTCCATGATAAAGGAAAGTAGGAAAACGAAATAGTTGTCTAGGCTTTTTGAAGTCTGTCAGCTTTCCCCAGGTGTTTGGCCACAGAGACTGAGTTCTTTCTCTGTTCCATTAGGAGCCTGAGCTGCTCTTGTCACTGTGCATGGGGGCATGTATATGGGATCCCATATCTGCTGAACAAGTGAGTGAAAGAAGGAATGACCAGATATACAAATACTGCAAAACATCAGAATGTCAGGTGGATCTTCTGTTGGACAAAATGGAGGATTTTTGTCTCAGCCCTGGTTTGAAGTCTAGACCATAGCGAATCAAACATTCATAATTTCATGCTTGGACGCTGTAGATTGTAATTTACTTCCTAATTCTAAATTAGGGACTTGAGCAGACAGGTGAAATGATTCAATCCAGAAGGGTGCCATTTTTAAAATTGCAGTCGCGGAATCCTAAATGCTATCTCTGTGACTCCTAAAGAGCGCCTCTATAATTTTCCACCTTGGCTCATGACAGATGATTCCGGATTTGCACACAGCTTTCCCTCCCCTCCGCTGTCTGAAGCTGGGGCTTGTCATTTCCCCCCGGAGGTGTCTGGGTGGCTGCACACTGATTGAGCTAAGCACTTTCTGAGATTGCTTTCCACCATCTGAGTTTGAAGAAATCAGAAGTGAGGCACGCAGGACAGAAATGAAAAGTGGGAAAGCTGGCAGGCTGGCACACAAAATAGCTCAGCACTTGCGCTGAAGCTTCCAAAGCAGAATCTTTTTTCCCTTGTGTTTGGTCATTAGCACTCCTCTCTGTTGTTTCCCAGACCTGCTGTTTTATTCCAAGACGTGAGCTGAGTTACTTCATGGCCTTTCTCAACGAGTTAGTGGCTTATATTGATTAGGAAATGTCATTGAACTGCATCACTGCAGAAAAATTGCCTAAGCACTTCATTTTCCCTATGGAAAACAGAAAATATGACAACATCCTCACTACCCAACCCTACTTCACCAAGATATGTAACTACGTAACAAATAATGATAAAAGTTAAAGTATTGAAAGATGACATGAATCTATGTTATTAATTGGTGCAATGAACCTGCCATGTTATTCCACCATAGCATTCTGGCAAAATTTGCTTCAGAGATTGACATGTATGTATCATATAGCCTTAGTGATAACTCTGTCTATTTGATTTTGAATAAATGAAGTCGTTTCAAGCTGCAGTGTGGGAGATCAGTACCTTTATTGATACTGAATGATGGGTCTGTTTTTTAAAAACACTATACTCTTAATCTTTAACAAATGGTTATGTATATGGGAAAGTCAGATTGAGTCAACAGGACCAAACAATAAGGATGTAAATTCAGCAAATATTTTTTCCCTATTTGCATTTAATGTTAGCAATAGGTTCTTTTTTTTTATTTTAAAAAAATACAAGTACAAAAACATATTGACAAACAGACACCAATTAGCATAAAAAATAGTACAATCACAACTAATCTATAGACAAGGTGATATGATCTCAACAGTGGTTATTGCTTTATCCATTGATATCTTCGAAGTGTAAATATATAAGCCCATATACAGACATGCAAATTTAGTCAGAC
>PVLD010013510.1:0-55829 GCA_004027595.1 Dinomys branickii | reverse complement strand
ACCTGGGGGAGTGGCCTTTAACTCCTGTGACACCTGGGGGAGTGGCCTTTAACTCCTGTGACACCTGGAGGGAGTGGCCTTTAACTCCTGTGACTCCTGGGGGGAGTGGCCTTTAACTCCTGTCTCACCTGAGGGGAGTGGCCTATAACTCCTGTCACACCTAGGGGGAGTGGCGTTTAACTCCTGTCTCACCTGAGGGGAGTGGCCTTTAACTCCTATCACACCTGAGGGGAAGTAGCCAGGACTCACACACTGACCACCTGACTCCAGAGGACATGCCCTTCACTGTGGTACGTGTTCTCTCTCAGACAGTGTGACTGAAGTACTATCCTGTCTCCTTTCCTGCTCCATCAGTTCCAGCACCTGGTACACACAAGGCACCCCAGGCCCCAGTACCTTGAATTCTCTGTCCAGTTCTGCATTCAAATAGTTGATTCTAAAGCATCAGGTCACCTGCTCAGGGCCCAGGGACACCACCTTCTTGGTGGGAAGGATGGCCCACCATGGTCCCTAACACTGAAGTGTGACTGTCAGAAGCTGCACCAAGGCCCGACAGCCTCTGAAAACCTCCTCAGCATCCACTGTGGAGAGCCTGCTGGAGGTCACAGCAGCTTGACTTGGAAGAGTTTCTTTCCCTCCCTGGCTCCTGCCTTCTGTCTTCACTTTCTGGCCATCATGACATGAGGAGATTTCCTCTGTCCAGGCTCTTACAATACCTTCCTGTCTTGAAACCTGCCAATTGTCACTATGTGCCAGCATAAACCTCTCTCCCCTTGATGTGTAAGTGTTGGGTACTGTATCCCAGTGATGAGAAAGTAACAACAGATTTTGGCACCAGGGGTGGGGTTGTTGCTGTGATTGTTTCTGATCATGTGTTTCAAAACTTGGCTTGTGGGAGGAGTCTGAAAGGGTCTGAAGATGCTGGCTAGAGAAGCAGCCCTAGAGTGCTGTGAGCTAAGCTTGATGGGAAATTCTATCAGAACTCAAAAGACAAGAATGCTGATAGAAACAGAGATGACAAAGACTAAAGTCAGGAGGTTTCAATGGAAATGACAGACTCTGTTGGCAGTTGGACTCCAGCCCACATGTCTTATGCTCTGGCAGAAAATTTGACTTCATTTTGCCACTGTCCTGAGACTTCACAAGAGACTGAAGTTAAAGGTGGTGGACTAATTATTCTGGCAGAGGAAATTTAAAGGCAGCCCAACATTTAGGCTGTAGGATGGGTACTTTTTGCTGTACTTAGCCAGGTTTATACGGCAAATCAAGAGGAAATGGCATAGCTGAATGATTCTTGAAGTTTTTAATTTGGCCAGCGCTATGGTTTGTATCTAGATGTCCCGCCAAAGTCTCACGCAGTCAGAGAGCTCTTTCAGAGTTGGGTGAGTGTATAATGCTGGGATTAAGGGTATGTGATTAGTAAATCTGCCCACTGATTGGTTTGTCATAGCTCTGCCTAGGATTAAGGGGGTGAGTGCTACACCTGGCCTAGGGCAGGCAGTCTGCATACAACACAAGGGACATAAGGAGTTTTGTCTCCTCCCTTCTTGTTTTTGCTATCTGCCACCGTCGTGAACTGCCATGCTGCCCTGCCTTGGAACCAGACGATTATGAACTGAAACCACTATAAACTGTGAGCTAAACACACCTCTCCCCCTTTAACTTTGGATGCCAGGTGTTTTGTCTCAGCAATGGGAGGACAGTAACTAAGACAGCCGGGCGGGATGCGCTGGTAAAGGTGAGGCCTCTGAAGTTACAGGAGAGCCTGGCTGCTGAAAAGATTAGCATTGAAAAGAAGTCAAGCACTTTGCATCAAGGCCATAGGACAGACGCCTTGCGGGCCTATGAGAAGCCTGCACGACCATGCCCTTCTCCCGCTGGAGGGTGTAGAAGAGAAAGGGTTTTCTCTGAGAGTCCCAGGGCACCAGTACTTCAAGATTCAGTTCACAGTGCTCAGCTACCCAGGCAATCAGAGGCCTCTGCAGCACAATCCGAGGGAACCCAGCCCCTGTTGAGCTTATGGGAGACTTTGGTGTCATCCAAGTGTTGCTGGCTTTATAGGCATGCAGAGTCCAAGAGTTGTGGGGGTCCACCTGAATTTCAGAAGGCCTCTGAGGCAGTGTGCCCCAAGGAAGCTGCGCACGAAGTTGTGAGAGTGAAGCTGAAACGCAGTGGCAACCCCAAGACACTGGAGAAGCCGGGAACATGGACTGTCTGAGGAAAGCAGCAGGCAGTGAATGGACCCTGCCCAAGAGGCCACCGGGCAGGGTCACCCAGACCTTTGGGAATTCGGGTCTTGCCACAACTTGCCCTGTGTGCTGGACATGGAGCAACAGAGTGTAATGTTTCTCCTGCTGGGTTTTGGTCTTGTTTTTGTCCCACTCCTTTCTGTCCTTGTTCCTTTTGGGGTGAGAATATTTACCCCATGCCACTGTATGTTAGCAGTGTTTAATTTTCTTTTTGATTTTTACAGGGGCTCACAGCTAAGAGTTTGCCTTGAGTCTCAGAGGACCTGGACTTTTCAGCAATGCTGGAAGTGTTAAAGCTCTGGTGACTCTGAGAGGTGGACTAGACACATTTTGCATACAGATGCATTTGTTGATCTACCTCACCTCGTGGGAAGAGGCAGGTCCCAGGGGCATGGCAGGCAGGGTGCATCGCCCTCCCTGCTTCTCAGCCCCATGACAGGAGCAGCCTTCCTCTGCACAGGCCCTTCCACCACGTCCTCAACCACGCAAAGTTAGAGCCAAAACCTCTCTCCTTCAAGCTGTGGGTATTGGATATTGTGTCCCGGCAAGGAGGGAAGTGGCCGAGACAGCAGAGTGTCTGGAAATGCAGCAGAGGGCAGGGTCCTGGAGACTGCACTTGGATGTTGGACAGACGGCCCAGTGACAGGGCCACTGTGGGTCTGGGGACAGGGCTGGTGCCCCTCATGCACCCTCCCCTGGGCAGCTCCTGCAGGGCCACCCCTGCCCTTACCCCGCCCTGAGCCATGAGAAGTGGCTTTTAACTCACCGTGCCATCCTCCAGCCGTAGGTGCAGGATGCTGTCACCTGCTCGGTAGTTCTGCACTATCTCGGCCGACTTCCAGACCTCCTTGGGGTCAGGGATCCAGACCCTGTTATACTGATGAGGGAACACAGGCTCAGACAACTGCACAGGATGTCACCATGTCCCCTGGGGCCTGCACCCTGCCCTGACCCACAGCGCACCCACTGCATTGTGCAGCAGTGATCCTCAGAAGGCTGGGTGGAGGAGCTGAGCCCCTGCCCTTCCCTGACTGATAACAGTTCCTGAGAGCTGGAGACAGGGACCTGGCTCCTGTGGTGGCCTGGGGCTCTAAGCCAAGTGCTTAACTTTGCCTCAGTTTTTAAATTCAGAAAATGGGGACATGACCTGCTCTGCAGGATGCAGGAAAGTTAGGGGAGACTGTGGCTGGCAGCATGGTGTGAGATGTTACAGCCACGTTGGCACTGTCCTGAAGGCACATGGGAGTCCCAGGGGCCCGGGCCACCAGACAGCTGTGTAGCCTTGGACTGAACTGTGTCCCCCGCCTGAGCCCCACAGTGACCACACTTGGGGACCAGGTCTCTAGGAGTCAGGTAAGGCTGAAGGTGGTCATAAGAATAAACAGGAGCCCTGTCTCCTGCCCCACCTGAGGGCCCCATGCACCAGGCATTGTCAGGTTGTGGGGTGCAGGAGCCCCACAGGAGACAGCTTGGCTGGAACTCTGGATCCACAAGTCCTAGGGGAGCCCTGGGTATCATCCTCAATCTCAGAGAGGCAGCATCTTCCTGATTACTCCCTATCCTGCAGGGTCACCTCCCTGCCACACGCCTGGGCCCAGGAGAAGTGTCCCTCCCTTGCTGAGATTTCCCGGGGTGGCTTTTGGGAGTAAACTTGGGTTATAACAGGGAGCGGTGCTCTTAGCAGGCAGAGCCCACTTGGCAAAATCAGCCCCATCCTTCCTAACAAGCACTGGGCACCTCCTAGACAGGGACAGGCATGGATAGGACACTGCTCTCTGCCTCTGCTTCATCAAGGCCAAGAGGGCAGCTGGCCTGGAAAGTCTGCATGCTTCACTCTCAGTGAGCCCTCGGAGCGCACAGGACATGCGTGACGGTGGGGTGGGAAAAAAAGCTGCAGCGTCATGCAGCAGACAAGCAGGGCATGCACGGTGGGCAGAGGGCCCAGACCACAGCGCTGCTCTGTGTGCCCAGTGGCTGGGCTGCTGGGTCAGAGGCCCAGACAGGCGCATTAGGGGACACTCGGGAAGGCTCTGCCTGGGCTGGGCATGTCCTGGGGGTGACAGCAGCATTCTGTACCCGGACAGGTGTGGTAAGCACCATGCAAACCTCAGACAACCTAGGCTTTGCAAGTCCACTGTGAATTCCACAGCAGGAACCAAACAAACGCGGAGCTTGGGGAAGTAAAATGCACAGTGGAACATTTGCAGGTGTGTCTATGTCTGCACGGTACTCTAAAATGTTCTGGAAGCTGGGTGTGGTGTAATCCCAGCACTCAGGAGGCTGAAGCAGGAGCAGCACCTTGAGTTTGAGGCCAGCCTGGGCTATATAGTGAGTTTAAGGTAGCCCAAGCTACAAAGTAAGACATGTCTCAAAAAGACAACAGAAACAAGAACGAACATAAAATGCTTTGAAAAGTGAGGTGGATGCAGGCTGGCAGGGCGGTGGAAAGATGGGCAGACTCGAAAGCCCAGAGGGCTTGGGATACCCACCGGGGCGCATTCATGCTGGAGGCTAGGTGTGGGGACAAGTACTCACTGTGAAATTCAGTGGAACTTTTATGCTTCAACTTTTCATGAAGATGTTGGAGGAAATAAAGGATGAGAAAACAGAGTTCTGGACCAGGCCTGGAACAACGCTGAACGCAGAGTGTGCCTGCCTCACGGGCTGCTGAGTTCACTACGTGGAAAAGCGCCTCCGCCGGCTGTGGTGCCGCTGGGCTGCTGCAGTCCTGGCAGCTCGCACAGGTGTGACAGGATGGACGGCAAGAGACAGCCGGCAGGGCAGGCCATGATAGGTGGGTCAGCAGCGAGGAGAGTGGCCTCATAAACATGGGCAGCCTGGCAGATGCACCGCGCCTGCACCAGTCCGCACACAGCCTCGGTGCCACAGGCTACACATTCCTACCTCAGGTCTGCTATGAAAAATAGTTCTGATAACCTCATGAAGCTCAAACCATTAAAAAACGTACCCCAGTTTACCAGTAATTGGCCAGGCTCTGTGTGTGTGTGTGTGTGTGTGTGTGAGAGAGAGAGAGAGAGAGAGAGAGAGAGAGAGAGAGAGAGAGAGAGAGTCCTGAATACAGGACCTTTCCACTGAGCTCCATTCCAAATCCTTTTTCTACTTCTGATTTTGAGACAGTCTTGCAAAATCGCCCACACTGGACCCAAACTTCAGATGCTCCCTCCTCAGCCTCCCTCAGCTGGGGTTACATGCATGCACTTCCATGCCCAGCTGTCACCAGATTCTTCAGAGCTGATCCTTGGAGATTACTCCAAGTTGTTGGTAAATCTTGTGAAAACTTCAGAGCTGGGTGTCACACGAAGTGGGAGTGGCCCGAGATGTGAGGCAGGGAGCCAGGCCCCCAGGCACCTCCGTGAACACCAGGGCTCTGATGGCAAAGTCAAGTCCCTCAGTCAGTCAGTCCTTGGTTTTACTAATGGCCCAGCTCAAGCCCAGCGGGACAAGCACTCCCCAGACGCCCTGCAGAGAGCCCCAGAGTCCAGCAAGTTGGCAGGCCGGCTCCTACATTCGTGGGTGAGCCAAGGACTAAGGTCCAGCGGAGGGTGACCCTGCCCGGCCTGCTCAGGGGCCACAGTCCCCCAGCCTCTGCTTCAGATTTGATTTGGCTAAAGGCCACATTAAAGGCACACAGAATCGGGACACAGGAGCCACCATTTGTGCACCCTCTGTGGCAGACCTCTCGGGGACCTGCGCCTCCTCGCCCTGAGGGCCCAGGTGGCCGCGTGCTCAGCCCACAGGAGCCGGGCATCAGGGAGCCCTGCCTGGTAAGTAAACACGGAGTTGACTCAGTGCTGCCCTTGCCCCTCCACCCACAGGGGACAGGGGTGACTCTGTGTCCGGACAAACAGTGACCAGTGCTCACGGGACAGGGTGGCCGCCCAGTGTGTGGGCGCCAGCAAAGGAGCCACCTCCCCACGTCTGGGATGCTCCCTGCCCCGCCCCCCCTTGCTTGTCCCTGCCCCTGTCCCCAGTGCTGGGCTCGGGGTGCAGGTGTCCAGGGTGTGTGGGACACAGGTTCCCTTCCAGGACCACATCCCGGGCCGTGGGGCAGCTCCACTCTGGGGCCAGCCGGGCCTGTGGTCAGTACTGTGCTCTTCACGCTGCTTCCTCGGCCCTGTGTCCCCACCCCGCCCTGACAGGCCTCTGTGGAGAGCTCTGACCACTCCAGTGGCTCCTGCCACTCCCAGGCACAGCATCTCGAGGACCCCTGCCCAGGCCCTGTGTGGTGCTCAGGCCGCCTCTCCAGGGGAGTCTGCGCAGTGTGGGGAGACTTGTCCCTGTCACCTCTTGTGGACTGGCGGGAGAGAGAAAGAAAACTGCATGTGAGGGTGGGCCCACATGTAGTGTGCAAGGTTAGCCTGTGGTCACAGCACAGGGCTAGGAAACCCCGGCCGTTAGGGAGCAGCACAGGTGGGGTGCTGAGGCCCACCGTGCCCCAGTGTTCGCAGCGACCATCTGCAGGGAGGTGCGGTCACACCCAGTTTGCAGTGTGTGTGAACAACCCAACCCTGTTATCCGCATGAGCCAAGGGCAGGACCAGCACTCACCCAAGATGAGGCACCAACATGATGCTTGTGCCACCCGGCGGCCCCCACCTCTCCTGGGGGCCTTGGTTCCCCACCCCCTCTCCACCCACCCTGTACTTGCCTCCCACCGCTGGGGCCAGGCCATGCCCCTGTGTCCTCTGGTGTCCCCTCTCTCCACCCTGGCCTGGGCCTGTGAGAGGCCTGCCTGCTGGGTCCCCAGGCTCGCCGGGTGCACTGTCTCTGTCACTGACAGTGCTGTCCCGGCCACACATGCTACACGGGTGATCACTGTGTACAGTGCCTGTGCCCCTGCTTCACAGGATACAAGCGCCCTTTGCACACAGCTGGCGACGGTTATATTCCACCTCCAGGGTCTCTGATCGATCACTCACTCAATTCTGCCTCGCTCTCGGACCCCAGGGCAGGTCCGCTGGGGTCCTGAGAGGGCCACTGTGACAGTGGGCAGATGCAGGGGAGGTGGCCAGGATGCAGACAGATGTCCTCGAGGCCTCTGTGTGTGTGCGGAGGTTCAGATCCCTTGGAGAGGAGGAAGGTGATGGGAGTGGACCAGGTGGGCTGCAGGGGTGTCAGGGCACAGGCTTTTACTCCTGGCCCGTGGGCACCTCATGAATGATGAGCGCCATTCGCCACATGGGATGATAAGGTCTAACTCACACCACTGTTTACTGATGAAGTCAGAGTGGCAATAAAGCTCGGAGGCCAGCACCTGGCATATACAGAGTGTTTAGTTTTATCAAGATGCAGATAAAATCAGTCCCACGATACCCTCATGCCCACAGCTCGCTGTGCGTGCTCACGGCGCCCAGGCAGAGCGGGCCGGAGACTGCAGCAGCTGAGCTAGGGCTGTGTGCACCGCGTCCTGTGGAGGGCCGCTCCGCCACCGCCCTGGAAAGGCCGAGTCCTTGCTGGCAGAGGGAGCCATGTGCCCAGGGTCTACTGGCCATGCAGCAGGCGCTGGCTGAAAGGGACAGTGGAGCGGCCAGACCGGTTTCCCTGGGACTCCCAGCAGCACCTGCTCCGGGCAGTTCCCAGGCTGCTGCTCCCCAGCGCGCCCCTGTGCACCCCTTTCCCGCCTTCCCGGCCTTTGCTTCCGGGCTCCTGCCCCCAACATCCTCGGGCTCCTGGAACGGAACATTCCTGGAGTCCCCTGCCAGGCCCTCATTGCCCGGGCTTCGGGGACCCTGTCTGGGCGGAAGCCCCGGCCACGTCAGCGTCCCCTCCGTCCGGCTGGCGGGAAACCTGCCAGGACTCGCCTGAAACTTCCGCCTCCCGCCCCAGAGACCCCAGCCAGAGCGCCCCCGCCCACCGGTCCACACTGCAGCCCCAGCCCCGGCCTGCACCGGGACTACCTGACCCCCGGCCCGGCCCGGCCCGGCCCCTGGGTGCCTGGCTCCCCAGCTCCCTGACACCACATCGCCCCGCTGGGTCCCACTGAGGGCGGCGGCCCGGAATCCCGGTCTGCGCGGGGTCCCGCCGTGCCAGTCCCCGGTGCCCACGACAGGGTCACGGCCTGCCTCCGTGCCCAGGGTCCCCATCCCAACCTGAGATCAGGGCACATGGGACAGTCAGCTGCCTGCGGGGAGGGACAGGGGGTGGCCAGGCCGTCTCCAGTTTAGGTTTGAGCTGCGCCCACGGCGCCCAGACCTGGGCAAGCCCCGGGGGTGCTGGTAAATGGCAAAGGAGGGGCAGGGGGCGGCGGGCGCCCCGGGGCTCCTGCGGGGTCTCCGAGAGTCCCGGCCCCCAAGCCGGCCCCAGGCAACCTCCGGGGGCCACGTCCGCGTCCACTTAAGCCCTGGGAGGTCGCGTGCACCGATGGTCACCCACGCCGCCCGGCCCACGGCGCCTCCTGCACTCTCCACCGGGGTCTCTCCCCGGGCCCGACGGCGCCCTTCGCCCCTCACCCCGCGCCGGCAAGTTTGGCGGCCGAGGACCGCCCGCCCGCGCCTGTCCAGCCGAGGGGACCGGGCGCTTCTTGCCGCAGCGAGCGCGACCCCAGCCGGCAGTCCCGCCTCCTACCTGCGCGTACAGCTCGGCCACCGCCATGGGCTCAGGACCGGGACCCGGCGCCACCGCCGGGCCGGCCCGTCCGCACCCGCTCGCTGGGCGCCGGCGGAGGGAGGGCGGCCCCGCGGGGCGGGCCGCCAGGCTCAGGTGCACAGGCGAGGCCAGAGGCCAGGCGGCGACTTCCCGGAGCCAGGGCGAACCAGAGCCTTTAAATCCAGGAAGGGGGCAGCACTAGGCAGCGCGGGGCAGTCCTGGGAGACTGAGGCGGGAGGATTGCTCAGCCCAACCTGAGCAATTTAGCAAAATCCTGTCTCAGAATACAAATATATAGAAAGAGCTGGGGCTGGAGCTCTGTGCAAGGGCCCCGGCATATTAAGACATGTACACAGGCACATGGGCCCTCTTAAACCATCTTTTAAATGTTAGGTTGGGCTGGGATATAGCTCAGTGGAATAAGCGCCTGCCTGGCAAGCGCAAGGTCCTGAGTTTGATCCCCAGTCCCGCAAAAAAAAGAAAAGAAAAAGTTAGGCTATAGTAATTTTGTTTGTCATGTTTTTGAGGGGCTTCTAGTGGAACTCAGGGCCTCTTCTAACACCCTTCACCACAGACAAGTACCCCCAGGAGCTTGTCGTTTCTATATATTAAAAACTATTGTAAATGGGTTAAAGAAAAGATAAAATATCTAGTCTTTTAAATGACAAAAGAGATGGACACACCTGGGGTGAGCGGGTGACTAGGCAGCGGATGCACAGACCACTTAGGGTCAGAGAAACACCAAGGGCAGCGGTGAGAGGGGGCGTTATAGCCATCAGAGCTGGGAGAACACTTGGGTTGGACTTTTCTGTCTAGGATGTGAGCAAATAAAAACTGCTGTGAACACGTGTGGGCGTTACACTGACAGGGCCATTCCTGGGAACAAGTGGAGAAGGATCCGTGGTGTGTGTAGGCAGGAAGCCTCATCTGGTCACTGGGAGGAGCGCGGGAGACGCTTTCACCCCATGGTACATGTGAAAGACTTGGAATCCTAAGTCTCCCTGGGCAGCAGAGTACCCAAGGCAGGCTTCACGCATGCTGTCCCCCACTGCCAATGGCAGGAACCGCGAAGTCTACTTGGGAGGACAGAGCGACCACAGCATGATACTGACGTCTACACAGTCTTTCTGTGTGCGCAGAGGCTCAAGAAGATGGCGACACTGGTAGTGTTCATGGCTACAAATGTCTGCAAATAAAGGCGCGGTGGTAGATTAGAGTCACCCGTTACATCTCAGGCTTGCATGCCTACAGAGCAGCGAAGGGGCCGGCCATAAAGAAACAAGGGGGCCACAAATGTGAAGGCCAGCCTGGGTGGACCAGTGCTGAGACCGTGCAAAAAGCGCTGCACAGCCGCTGTCCAAGTAAGACAGGAAGGAAAGGCGTGGTGGGCAGACACAGCAGCCGTGCTGCTTTGAGTTCAGAAGGTGATCCACGTTTTCTTACTTAAATACAAGTTTTATTGAAGAATAACCAGTTACTTGGGGACATCCTGTCTCAACATTTTAAAAAAAGGGGGCTGGGATATAGCTCAGTGTGAAGGCCCTGAGCTCAATTCCCAGCACCCTGGAGGAAGAGGAGGAGGACGAGGAGGAAAAGGAAGAGGAGAAGAGGAAGAAGGAAGGAAAAGGAGGGCAGGGGGAAGAAGCAGGAGGGGAAGGAGAACAAGGAACCCCTTTTACAGGAAAGCACAAACAAGTGTCCAGTTGAGGGTGTCCTTCACCTCACACTCGAGGACCAGCCATCCACCAGGTCCAGGTGCAGAACACTTCCTTTCCAGCATCTATTGAGATGATGGTTTTTGCTCTCCATTCTGTTGATTTAATGGTTATATATTACTTGAGTTTTGAATGGATCTTTAAAAGATAGGGGTCCTGACCGGGTATGTTGCCCAGGTCCGGCTCAAACTTGGGATCTTTCTGCCCCAGCCTCCCAAGTAGCTGGGAGTATAGGTGCTCGTGCCATGTGGCTGGCAATTGATTTTTAAATATTAATCCAAATTTTGAATTCCTGGGACAAATCCTGACTAGTTGAGTGTGTAATCCTCATTGTATGTTGCTGGATTTCATTTCTGATGCTTTGTTAAAGATCCATCCTGTGACTATATTCATGATATCCTGTGTGGGTGTGGCATCAAGGTAATGCTAGCCTTGTAGAATGACTGCATCAGTGTGTGTTCTTCTCTTAGGACAGACTGTGGGATCTGTGTTATTTCTTCTGTAGGTATTTGACAGGATTCGCCAATGAGGCTATCTGAGACTAGATTTCTCTCTGACATTTTCCGATGTCCATTTCATTTCTCTACTTGTAAGTCTGTTGAGACTGCCTAGTTCTTGTTGAGTCAGTTTTCATACTGTGTCTTTCTAGGAATTTGTCCACTCCATCTATCTGTGGGCACTAGTTTGTTCATAGCACTCTAGTCACACAGGGTCTCTGACTTTTTGAGTTTACCATTTTCAAAGTCCAGCCACATGTAGCATCTAGTGGCATTTCACTGCTCTGTAGGCTGAGTAATCCATTGTAGGGACATTCCGTTACCATTCATCGCTTCACAGAGGGCCTGGCCTCATCTTTTGCTAATGCCAAAGCTGCTCAAATGCTTCATGTGTGAGTTTTTACACAGATATAACCTGTACTTCTCCTGGTTAGAGATAGCAGTGGGTGGCCAGATCACAGGTTACTCTGTGATTATCTGCAGAGCAGCCAGTGTGCTTTCACGATGGCTGCAGAACTTTACACCCCCACCAGCAGTGTATGACAGCTGCATTTGATTGTCCTTGCCAGTACTGTGATTATCTTTTTGATTTTGGACACTTTGGTGGGTGTGGTTTAGATATACATTTCCCTAACGAACATGATGTCAAGTAGCTTTTCATGTACCACTGATTGTTTTTTTCTTTGGGGAAATGTCTATTTGGATCTTATGCCTATTTTTCAATGGGATTATTTATTATTGATTCACAGTTGTTCTTTTTCAGACTTTTATTAGTACATATTTGCTGTACATTTGCTCACATTCATAAGGAATTTGTACCTGTATATATCTTAAATTTTTCCTATTCCCTTTCCCTCCCTTCAACCCTTCTTCCCCTCCACATTTACAGAAGCTGTTTCCATTTTTTTCCTTCTATCCTTTCACAACTGTTCTTTATGTTCTTATACACAACTTCGCTATCACTCGTGGAATTTGAAAATATCTTCTCCGGTTCTGTGAAGTGGCCTTTCATTTTCTTCATAGTGTTCAATGAAGCACAAACACTTGGGACTGTGCTGAGGCCTGATTTATCTAATCTGTGCTTTCTTTGTTGCCATCATTCTTAAAATCTCGGTCATGAAGGTTTAGCCCTCTCCTTTCCTGTGCATTCTATAGACTGAGCTCTTACCTTTAGGTTTGGTCACCCACTTTTGAGTCATACTCTGTACCCAGCATGCATTGAGGGTCCAATTTCCTTCCTGTGCATGTAGCTTGTCCCACAACTATCTGTTGGAAAGACTGTTCTTTCCCTTCAGAAGGCCACAGCACTCTTGCTGGAAATCCACTGGTCGTGAATGCATGGGCTTGTTTTTGCACTCAGGACCAATTTCACTTACGTATACATTTGTCCTTACTTTCACACCACATTGTCCGGGCTGCTGGGCAAGCTTTAAAACCAGGAATTGTGAGGCCTCCAACTTCCTCTTTTTCAAGAGTTTTGGCTATTTGGTGTCCCTTGAATTATAGATTCACACTGCAGACAACACATCGCCAGGTCTTGGTTTTGGGACCAGCCTGACCATCTCTTTTTGTTGCAGACCACAGGTGTTGCAGGTGAGTATGGTCCACAGTGCAGGGTCTACTGTGTCTATTACACCTATACATGTTGCAGTGAGGCTTTGTTGTGTTATCTTCCACTCTTTTTCTGACCCTTGTGGTTCTATGTGGACATTTTATTTTTTCTGTGTTTTTGAGACAGGGTCTCCTTACGCAGTGCAGGCTGGTCTTGAACTCTGTAGCGCAATCTGGACATTTTATGATGCCACTTTTCTCCTTCTTACATAGCAATTACACCTCTATTTTAAACTTTCCTTTTAGTGGTTTCCTAGAGTTTGTGACACACTTATAATTAATCCCACTTCATCTTTGCCTAACACCGTAACTACTTCACGTGCAATTCAAGTACCTCACAGAGGTGCTAAAACACTTAATTTCTCCCACCTCTCTCTTGTATCAGTGCTGTCACTAAGCAAATGCATGCTCTAGTTATCGTTTCCTTTGGTTCTTTGAATGTGTTTGTAACGGCTACTTTCAGTTCTTTATCTGTTAAATAAAACATCTGGTTGCTCTTATGAGCAGTTTCTGTTGCCTGATTCCCCCTGCACTGGGTCAGGCTTTCCGGCTTCTTTGTGTGTCATACAATTTTGTTGGAACCCGAACATTTCTGTTAATATGTTGCATTAACCCTGGGAACTGGTCCTTATTATTGTGAAGGAGGCGGGCTTGAGTTTGCTGTTTAAAAATGACCAGATCATATGTGTTATGTACGTACCTGCTTCCCATGGTGAATGAAATCATTACGTACAGTCAGCAAGTGCTAATAAAAAGCTTTAAAATTTTAGAATATGCAAGTTTTCCTTATTTAAAAAGGACCAGATAGAATGACATCTCCCCCAACCCATATACAAACCCGACCATGCCCAGCCAGCCCTGTGTCAGAAGCAGAACCCTTTTTGTCCATTTTCAAAACCTGAGAAATAAGCCAGGAGTAGTGATGCACACCTGTAATTGCAGCACTCTGGAGGCTGAGGCAGGTAGATCACTGTAAATCTGAGGCCATCCTGGGCTACCTATGAGGTCAAGCCCACCTTGAACTACATACTGAGACCGTCTCAAAAAACTAAAACTAAATAAATGACACCCAACCTGTCTTTGCCCATCTCACCATTATGACCAACCTCCCTGCATTTTTCTCCCTATGGCCTCTGTCCCTGAGACTGCATATAAAAGCTTCGTTTCTTACACACACACACACACACACACACACACACAGGGGCCCCCCACTCTTGCACACCAGGCCTGTCATCCTGGGGTCACCCTACAAGCAGGCTGCTTGCCAGTGGTCCTGTTCATGCTGACTGAAGGTCTGCCATGTGAGGGGCCCATGTCCTCCCTGCGTTGCACTCTGAAGGGTTGACATTACCCAGCTGCCTTCTTTTTCCTTGTCACGAGTGGCACTGACCAGATCATCTTCAAATTCTTTCAAGTTTCTTGATGAATGTGCTGTCAGGAAGTGATCGTGTTTTGTTTGGCTTCCAGTAACTACTGATGTTTCCAAGGCTGTTCCCACTGCATCCGGGTCTCCCAGAGCAGCTCTTGTCCTCCTCGCTTGCCCTCGCCTGCGGCTCTGCCTGCTCCAGGCTTCATGGTCTCTTGGCTGTGCCTTGGGTCACACCATACCTGTTCCTCCAACACCTTCCGTCCTCTTCTGAACCCTCCACACTCCTGAGCTGGCTGGGAATCCGGCATGACAGGCCTGCTGTGAGCCATGCAGGGCTAAGGTCTGTTCCATGAGTTTTCTCCTTCCCCTTTGAAGCTCCCTCATACCCTGGTGTAGTGGATGAACTAACAGTCAACTTTCACACCCAGCTGAACTGAGTCAACGTGGTGCTGGGTGTGTGTGTGTGGGGGACCCATCTGAGGATTGTTGCGAACAGCATAAAAGTAGACCTGGAGAGGATGCTGTGCTGTTGATTCTCCTGGAGAAGCTTGTTGTGCTGGGTTTCCTGATATGAACTCAGATGTTCTCATGGTCACATGATCTCATGTTCTCGTGGTCCTTGCTCTCGCTGAAGCTGGCTCTGGTTCTTTTCAGGGGAGTTCTGGTTCTTATTTGGAGCTTTGCGTCCTGGCTCCAGTGCAGATCCCCAGCCTGCTGGCACAGATCCCTCTTCCCACTGACCCTTAGGCCTTTCCAGCACAGATCTGTAAAACAGGCCTGCATGAGGTATTGTCATGGGTTCTCGGTCTTTGCAAGACATTGCCGTGGGATCCAGGCCCTCAGCTGGACTCTGTGGGTCTCTAGCGTGTGGACAGACCTCTTGCACTCTTCTGCATTTGACTCTTTGGGTGAATATCATAAAATAATCCTATAGAGCCAGGCATGGTGGCACATACCTGTAACCCCCGCACTCAGGAGGCTAAGGCAGAATCATGGTAAGTACCAGGCCAACCTGGGCTACAAAATGGGTTCAAGACGAGCCTGAGCTGCATAGTGAGACGATCTCAAAAAGACCAAAACAAAAACATTCTATGAATCATGTGTCCTGTATTAAATCTGTTCCCTTGAAAACTCTTGACTGCAGCACCTGGTTCCAGCAGCACATACCAGAGCCTCAGGGACAGAATCCACGTACCGTCTCTCCCCTTCGGACCCTTCAATTGGGCGATACCGCTCACACCCACTTCTCTGTCTGCTCCCCGCCCTGCTGTGATCACCCTGGAGC
Organism: Dinomys branickii; assembly: GCA_004027595.1. Lineage (NCBI taxonomy): Eukaryota > Metazoa > Chordata > Mammalia > Rodentia > Dinomyidae > Dinomys > Dinomys branickii. Next base: position 40,498 of record PVLD010013510.1, on the reverse strand, counting down.
CCAGCAGTCCTGTGGCCTCACGGCCACAGCACCCTCCCGGGGACACGGAGCACCTGTCCCTGTCCCGACAGAAGGCACGACACCAGACGTCACTCTCTGTGCCCTGCTCCCCAGGACAGCAGAGCGGGCACTAAGCTCCACCAAGGGTGTCTCCCTGGCAGTGTTAGGAAAGAAGCCGACAGCTGGGAGAGGCACAGCACAGGGCCACCCACTCTTGAGTGGTGTCTTTCCGTCACCCCCGGGGAGACACGCCGAGAGCAAAGGCAGAGCACACAGCCTCTGCAGGGGACACGTTTCCTTCTGGCCTGGCTAGTGTACGCGGGGCTTCTACCAAGCGCTCCGGAGAGAACCTCAGCCGTCACAGAGAAAGCACTGCCGAGCATGGTCTTTAATATGGAGGGGATACCTGGGCTAGTTCATCTGGAAGAAACTGCAAATTCTGGCATGTCATCACTGGTGGCAACCTGACGTCCCTGCAGGCTGCAGTCCAAGGGGCCAGGGACTAAATCTAGTTGTGATGCCGCTGTTTCTAGGGCCTGTTGTGGTGCCCATGAAAGTCCCTAAAAGGTGAGCTGAGAAGGGGAACACACAGTGACCGCGCACTCACTGCTGTGTGTAGATGGAGCCTGATGTGCTGCTCCACACAGCAGAGTGTAAGTGCACATTCATCCTGCCCTGTGCTAAACGTGATGCCTGCTTCCCCACTGTACTCAGGCAGAACCTTGGATACAAACCATGTGCTCAATCTTCAGTCCAGATTATACTGCCAGACCCCTGCTGGCGGGGTCAATGTCTCTGTAAAGAGTTTGGGATACTCAGCATGCTCCTGCTTGAAGAGCCGGCCTTTTCTCAGCTGTGTCTGTCTGTTTGTCTAAGGGGTTGGCGCTTCTCTGCTTTATCAAGTATATCTCAGTTTCCCAGCAGATATAGGGAAATTTATTTAGCAAACTTTCAAATCTCCAAGTCTCTAAGAACACTGTCGTGAGGAAAGGTTATATTTACATCCACAGATCTTTAGAAAAACAATTTGTGTGGTTGTTTTAAAATGTGTAGTACGTTTATCTAAAGGACACGAACGCGATGCTTTCACATCCTACCTTTATTTGAACAATTCTCTATAACAGCAGGGAGAACACAGCATTAGTGACACACGCACTAAGCACCACATTCGACAACTACAGATTAAGAGCCTAAGTGTCATTTGGATGTTGTTTTGGCTTTTATTTAGCACAAATGGCATCTGGAGGAAACCCATGTCTCACAGGTGCTGTTGAGATGAGGCGGATGATTAACATATGCTAACACAGGCTGGGCGCTGCAGGCCGGTCCTGCCTTCACCTCTGTGTCCCCTCCCCTCAGCGCTTGGCTGCTTCACCTGAGAGCTCTGCAGATCTCTGGGCAGACCAGACTTTCTCCACATCCAAAGAGGAAAAATAATGGAAAAACTGCAATGTTTGGTTTCATTATAGTTAAAAGATATGTCCGTTTCATAGTAAATAAATAAGGTTAATAATGAAATATAATATGTTCAATGTCATGAGCCAATTTCTGTGTAACACTGTTAGAGCAATTAAAATTTTCCAAAAATGCAAAAATGGTCAATGTTACTGCAGGGCTTCACAAAAATATATAACTAGAAACCATAAATTACAGCATACATATCCACATTTAAAGGAAAACTCACCAGTTTTTAGAAAAAAATAATGGCTTACGTGATAAGGACAGGCTAAAATTTTCTAACACAGTAACAATCAGAGGTCTGAAAGTACTGACTCTGAAAGACGCATGAAATGTACTGATCTACAAGCACTGAAGACCAGCACATACCAGTTTCAACTTCAAACATTTTCTTTCAAACATTTCAAGTAGTATTATGATTTAAAAGAAACTTAGTCATTTTCAGACATTTCATGAATTTAATAATACCTATTAAGTTAAATTAACATTTGTAGCTAGACCAAATTATAAAATAAAAAATGTATAAAATGCATTTTGGAAGATATTTTACATTGTACTTTTCAGTTCTTGATCTCCTGACAAATCTACTGAATTCCAGGGTAACTTGTTTAATTTGGAGCGACACGACGGCTGACAACCTACAGCACTGCTTCCGTTTGTCTCTCACAGTGTAAAGCCCCCAGAAATGTTTCAAGAGAATCTCCACAAGTAGTTTTAGGGTTGTACCTTTCAGCTTAAGAAAGGGTCAGTGGCGGCCCAAGGTGACCACACCGATTCACACTTCCGCCTCACACCCACCCGCTCCCTCACCACCTGGCCTCACTAACTCGGGCTCTCTGCCCTGCGCGTCACTGGCTCTGACACCGTGGCCGCCCTGCACTTCCGGCCCATGTTTGGCAATGACAGAAGAGACAGGAGAAAGCAGCAGGAGGAGGAGGCAGTGTAGGAAAGGGAAGGTGCAGCTGGCTGCTCGCAGCACCCTGAGGAACGGGCGCCGTGGCTCACATGGGACAGTTGGTGGGGGTGAGAGTGGGGGTGGTGCTTGAGGCAGCTCCGCAAGGGAGCAGAGCCAGGGGAAGGTGGCCTGACAGCAGCGCGCTGGTCCTGAGCAGAGGCCACAGCGACGCGTAGGCCCCCGACATGCCTGCACACCTGACGCCTGGCACCATGTTTGCTAACACGTGTACACGCATGTCTACACCACACTGGCCCGTCCATGCCTGGGGTCACATATGCTAACACTTGGGGTGTACACGTGTCCCCGTGTGCTGGCACGCCCATGCCTGCCCCGAGGTCTCTGACCAGGAAGGATGGCCGGCAGCCCACTGTGGCTCTGCAGGGCATGTGAGGACAGTGACCTGCAGCTCTGGTCACCCTGCCCAGCTCTGCTAACCACAGTGAGCCCATGCACAGAGCTCAGGCTCCTGGACCTATCACAACTGCAGTGCCGACAAAGGGCACTCCTGCAGGCCGGGGGCCCCCACGCCCGGCAGGAAAGCACATAGGGCCAGGAGCCGGGCAGCCCTGGCTTACCCTCTCAGGTGGGGGCGGGGGAGGCTGACCTAGGGAAGCCAGCCAGGCAGCCCGGCACAGCTGTGACGGCTGCGCCACTCAAGGCCACCAGATGGCGCTGGGCGCTGCTTTCTGTTTTGCTCTAAGCAGTTGCGGTACCGAGACTGAAGGTCCTAGGAGTGCCCCTGTGGGTGCGTGCGTGCGTGCGTGCGTGCGTGCGTGCGTGCGTGTGGGGGTGGGGTGGGGTGGGAGTGCACACACTGTGAGAGCCTCTCAGGAGTGTTGCAGGTCCCATTTTCCTAGGGTCACAGGAAGTGGCTTCTTACTACTCCCACAGGACAGAAACTCCAGTGAGTGTCTCCTACTGCCTCTGCCTGGTCTGTACTCACAGCATTACTGCCCCTTAAACACTCACTCTCAATTACCTTCTGAGACGAAGGCAACACAAAGCCAGTCACCCAAAACGACACAGATCTCCAAGCTGCATCTAAAGAAGACAGAGTCAGACACCCAGGGATTTCAACACTTGGGGAAGAATCATGAGGTTCCACGTGGGGGCCATGTCCCCCCCCACACCTTTCCCCAGCAGGTCACCCTCGGCAGTGGGAGATGGCGCTGCCTTCTCCCTGACTTGTGAGGGGTCAATGGAGCCGTGCTGAGGGCAGAGGGCAGAGGGCAGGCAGAGATTTTGGGAGGGGCAGGGGGCACAGAGCCAAGGCTTGGTGTGAAGGCTGGGTCCAGCCCCTACACCCAGGGGAAAGTCTTCCTCTAATTCCGTGTGTCAGAGAAAGCTCCACACTGGCATCGAAGGTATAGCTGAGTAGGAGGAACAGACGGATGTGCAAGGGTGGCTATGTGACAGACCCTGCCACCTTCTGCCAGGTGCATGGTGGATGTTGAGGGAGGGAGGGGAGGTGTGGACAGCAGGGCTGAGGCTCGGGTGCAGCGGGGTGAGAGTGGGTAACAGAGGAAAGGGGGGCAGGCCTCAGCCTGGCCAGAGGTTTCCCATAGTGCCCAGGCTCAAGCAAGTCCTCAGCAAGCGAAACAGAGTGAGGTTCCGGGCTAGGAGGTATTTTGCCACCACTAGACATTTTTAGGCAAGTCGGAGAAGCTGATTTTGATCCTCAACTGGGATTCTGGGGATGCCCTGGGGTGGTTGGAGCCCTAGGACAGCAGAAATGTTGGGGTACCTCCCCAGAATAAGAGAAATAGCATAGGGTGGCCAGGCAAGGGACAGTGGCCCAAGAACTGGACAGCAGGAAGCCCGAAGACAGACAGAGGAGGTTCTACACCACAGATGCCTCAGGACACAGCTCACGGGGAATGAGGAACAGGGCTGACTCCAGGAGCTACAGTGTGACCTTGACAAGGGGGAAAGTTTTGGGACACCGCCAGTCACAGCATGCAGGGTAAGCTGGGGTGTTCTGGAAGGTGGCAGACCCAGGGCACAGCCTTTGCCACACCTCTACCTGTGCTCCTAGACCTGACATGCTCAGCCCTCTCCAACGGCTGGAAGAGCTCACCCCTCACAGAAAGCCACAGTGACAACCGGGGAAAGTGAGATGTCTGAGTTAGGGTTGATGCTGCAGATTAACCCAAGTATGAAAGGGGGAGAGAGCAGCACCTGATGTGATAAAGATTAAATTAACGATGTCCACACAATACAGGCACGGTCGGCCTTTCAAAAAGCATGTGCCGGAGTCATAACCATCTAAGAAAGGTTATGGCTACACAGACTTGTGATTTTATGGCTCAGGAATCTGTAGCGAGTGGCAAGTGCAGCACACTGTCTCCCAGAGGGGGCTGACTGAGAGCTGCAGCTCTGCTCTCCAGCACCCAAGTGCGGGAGGGAGAGAGTTCTAGACATGGAAGGGGCCTTCAGGATCCACTGTCCAATCTTCTCACCGTTTTAAAGGAGACAGAGGCTCAAATGAGTGAACAGACAGCATTTATCTTTCAATAACAATCTTTATCACTGACTTGAAACTGTTTGACTTCCATAGGTAATATTGCACGTATTTTAATAAGGTATGTCATTTGTATAGGCCATCTAACAGTTAAATCATATAAATCTATGATTGTAATTTAGAGCTAGAATTTCTAATGAAAGCTAATGACTTGATTTTGCACAACCCGAAGGAGTTATTGTAAAAGATTTCTGGGTAAATGGAGAATATGTTTGTTTAGAATTTCAGAATGAAAATATAGAGTCTGGGTTGAAGGGAGGGGTAGGGATCGGGGAAAAAAAGAATCAAGATATATTATGTACAGGTACAAACTGCCTATGATGCATGTGATCATTATGTGTATCTGAAATGTACTGATAAAATTAATTTTAAAAAAGAAACCTGGATCTTACTGAACCAAATCTTCTGTAAAATTCAACAATCTTCTTATAGCTCTTATATAAGTTTTAAGGTATCTCTGACATGATGCTTCTTAAAGTACCTAGTGGTACCTCAGAACATTTCTAGACATTTCTGCACCTTAAAAAACTGAATTATAAGTAAACACTTATTATATACCTTCTTTGCATGATTTACAGTATAATCAAAGTTTCAATATCTGAATTATGGATATTCTGATAATCTTTTCTAGATAATGACTGAGATTAATTCTTAATAAATTAAGAAGAAAGAAAACCTGTCAAGGTTGAAAATATGCACTGCAGGAATCACATCTAGGAACTAAAATAAGTTACTTCACAGAACGCTGCTCCCAAAGCAATACCCAGGCAGGGAAAATAACGCGCTCATCACTGCAACGACCCCCCACACACAATGTCAGCAGCAGCATCTTGTCCAATCTCAGCCCGGATGTCAAGCACCCTGTCATACCTACGTGGCTCCCAGTGTCTGCTACTTCTGCAGGTGCTCTGGGTATCTGCGTACAGTCCAGTTAACCGTGACCTAACCGAACTGTAAGCGGAGAGAAGAGGCGCTCACGGCAGTGCCGGCTAAGAGGACCACGCGCACCCCCGGAGTGGGAGTGCCGAGTAAGCACCAGCACAAGCGGACACCTGCGCTGACAGCGAGCCGACACTCTCTCAGCGTCTCCACAGCACAGGGACACAAGTCAGGGTGTTTCTTGACAAGTTGCTTTACGTATGGCCAGTTTACCTCTTTGACCCAGTGTGACGTGACGACCGGAGCCGACCCCTGAGCTGATGCGCATCGGCACCGCTCTGTCGAGTTCTTCTGTCCCATGCGGAGGGCCTTTGTCGGTGTCTTTCTAAGAGCTCATACAGATGGAGTTTATGTTTTCATACTACTTAAATGCAATGCGAAGGATTTGAAATCAGTGCTGGCAGCTGAAAATGCATTTTGCTCCTCCTTTCCCTTCCTCCTCCCCTTCCTCTCATCATTCAGTTGCATGTAAACTCGGAACGCCTGCCTGACTGAGGGTGCGTGCTGCTCTCGACGTAACAGAGCACAAAGGAACCCATCTTTCTACCCAAAATGATGGATGCATTATAAGGAGTTCCAGCTACCTTCTCGTCTGAGAGCTGGTCAGTACTTCTGCTTTAAAAAGATACTTTCAGTAGCTTGCTGCAAGTGATGGTTCTTATCTTGGCAATAAACACACTGCCTGTCCACACCTGCCCGGTCATGGTTCTTAGACCCGTGAGATGAAGCCCAGGCCCAGGCTGGTGGGGATCTGGATGGTCTCCAGGGCCAGGGAGGACGGGTTGAAAGGAAAGGTGACAGGGAAGATGTGCTTAGCATCCATGAGCAGCTGAGGGGAGTCTTTCCTGTCTCGTAAACGCATCTGAGAAGATGAAAAAAAGATAAACAGGGTATCAGTTCTTCAAGTCCATAAGACTACTTCTGCCAGAATTTCTACCAAAATATCCTCAACTAATGAGGGGTATTTATCTTTGTTTTAAAATCCCTTCAATGACTCAATAAACTTTTACCAAAGAAGTTAATGTACTGTGACTAAGATAACACATGATAAAAAGAGCATCCTTCACTAACATCATAAAATTTCCATTCAGAAGACTGCATGTTGAGCAAGGTGTGATGGCTCCTGCTTGTAATCCTATTCAGGGGCTGAGGCAGGAGGATCACAAATTTGAAGCCAGCCTATCTCAGAATAAAGTAAATTTAAAAAGGGTGTAGGGCTGGGCTGCAGCTCAGTGGTTAAGTGGTTGCCTATCCTGTGGGAGGAACTGGGCTCTATCCCCAGCACCAGCAGAAAAGCAAGAGACTGTGCTGTCGGTGAGTCAAAGAGTGAGTGAGCTGGGAGTGCTTACCTGTATAGCACACTCACCTGTATAGTACGGATAAATGATACAGAGACTCTCTCTTCAAACTCGTTAACTGGGGTGTACAGATTCAACACTTTGACAATCTGTGAGAGAAGAGAAGATCTTGTGTTGTTGAAAATACACCAGGGACTTAGATTCAGGGACGTTAACGGGTGTGTGCGCAGTCTGTAGTTCTGCTCGGGAGGGTGGGGCTCAGGGCAGGGGAAGTGATGGGCATATTTGCCTCTGTTACTGCATCTTTATAAGACACCTTTGCAGAATATGTGCACAACATTTAAAGAGCAATAAAAGGTTAAAAACCATTTGCATGTTACAAAGGACTACAGTAAGCCCTTGACTTATGAATGAGTTCCACCCTGGGACAGTTGTTTGTAAATCCCATCTGTTCCTAAACCAATAAAGTGAATCTTACATAGGACACCTGTGAAAGCTCACAACTTCAATGCTCCTAGGCTGGCTACTGTGTAAGATGAGAAGCAGAGCTGCCTGCCCCACCCTGCCAGGCGCCCAGAGCAGTACCTGCTAACCTCGTCCTCAGAATTCATCTGGGGCTACATTCTGGCTTCGGATATTTTCATATAAATAGGGTTGTCTTTATTAATTCTATTAAGGGGACATCAATGTTAGTTAAAAAATGCTATTCTGAAGCTTGCCTGTTCATCTAAAATATATCTGGTCATATTAAAAATAATAGAAGCATATATTTATTGTTTTTTTAAAAATCATACTTTTACGAATAACAAAAAAAGCCCTAAAAAATCAACCAGTTAACTAGAGGGTAAGAAGATCTTTTAAGAAATGTCTAATGAATTTCTTTTGCGTAACTGCCAGGAGTTTTTTTCTGGGGAAAACAAACCATTTTCTCTATAAGGCAGAGAGATATTTCATTTTCAAGGTACTATCTAAAGCTGTGCCATCTAATGCACTAGAAGTCACTAGCCAATTTTAATTTAAGTATGTGACTACTTAAACTAACTATACTAAAAATAGAACACTGACTGTAGGACAGTGCTGATGTACAGCAAGCACCAGTGAGATAAATGAGCATCTCAGGCCAGTAAGTGATAAACTGACAGGGACCGGCCCCGCAGAGGCCACTTGCTAAGTAACCGACTTACAGGCCTACTTTACTCTATGAACTACAAGGTGTGCTCAAAAAGTTCAATTAATGTGTAAATTAAAAAAAATCATAGTAAAAGACACACTGTCATCAATCCCTCAAAATTTTCCCCCTCACCTCAAACACAATGATTCAATCATTCTTTTCCACTCTCCGAAGCCATTCTGGAAGTCCTGTTTCCTGAGTAACTTCAGTTCACTGTGGTGGCCGCTTTGGTGTCCCACACTGATCCAAAATGTTGACCTTTTGTGGTCATTCTGACTTTAAGGGAGAGCCACAGGTCACACAGTGCCAGACCCGGAGACTACGGTGCATGAGGGTGCAGCGTCCTGTTACGAGTTGCTTTTCCTTGGATGGAGCTTGGCAGCACCATTCACTGTAGTTTTGATTCCATTTTAGAGACTCAGGAAAGAGAGCTTCAGGGCTGCTTCAGAATGTGGCAAGAATGACAGGCCAGGTGTGTTCAAAGTAAGGGAGAGGATTTTGAGGGGGATTAATGGAAATATATCTTTCACTGCAATCAATTTTTAGAATTCAAACATTCACTATATATTTTGATCACCCCTTTTATGTGCTGAAAGTAGCTGAAACTACTGGAGGACGTTCTATAGCGTCACGCTTTCCCCAGTGTGCTCTTGCTCACCACAGTTGGAAGAAATAGGAGGAAATAGTACTGTGATTCTCCATTATTCTTACATAAGTAAGATTTCAACTACTTGCTGACTGAGTTTAATTATACTGGTCACAACTTGAGTTTCTGGTTATAAGTGATGACGTTAAGGAGGCTAAAGAGTCAACACAGAAAATAAGCACAAGAGAAACAGGTATATTTTTACTGATGCCTGGTCTCACCCTGTTGGGCTGCCCTCCTCCTATGTCCTCAATGCCACACTCAGCTTGATGCCAGCTGTCCCCTCAGCACTTCTGCGGGTCCTCTGGCTACAGAATGTTCCAGAACCTGTACAGTACAGTCTGCCAGATGCATTTGTGCTCTCTACTCAACTGGAAACTCCTTGAAGGCAGACATTTTTCATTATTTACTGAATATTGCCCCCAGCAACCAGCATGGTGCCTGGAGATGGGACTCCCGGAAACCATTTCCAGAACTGAAGGAACATGAATTATATGTTTTAGAAGAGAGAAGTCTTAAAGAATCATTCCATTATCAAATAATATGGGAAAGGAGATTATGGAATGTAAGCACCATTGAATATCTAGCCCAGGAAAACAGGGGGCCTATTTTCCCTGGCCTGGAAAATTGTGCACAACACCATGGGCACAATATTGCCTGCACACTAACCACAGATTTCTTGTACTCATTTCTGGTAAATCTCCATTACTCAAGGCCTGTGTAGACATGTCTGCTCTGTCACAGAGGTGCTCAGGTCTCCACAGACTTCCTGACCCCTCCGGGGCAAAGTGCTGGTGCAGCACACTTCCTGGGGGCAGGCACCTTACCTGGGCAGTGGTGAGAGCGTTGCACATGGAGCAAATGGCCTCCGCGTCATCATCTGTCTTCTTCTTCACCTGCAGAAGCTGAGCAGCCTGGATGAGTGGCTCTAGGGTTTCCTTGGCCCCGCTATTCATCAGATTCTTGTCACGGAGCCATTCTTCCAGTTGACTGACATTGTATCTAGGAGAGACAGGGACATAAGGGGTGGTGGGCAGAGAGAGAGTGCAGATTTGGTGAGCACTGTCAAAAACATCTTCATTTTGTGTGAGTGGCCTTGTCAGTTAAAATGACAGGCAGTATTTTTCTTCAATTTTCTTAAGTCTAATCAACTCTGCTTAGAAATTTGTCATTATAACTAGTCATGAGGTTTATAATCGCAATTATGTAAGATTAACTGACAAGAAAATTTAATAGGACATGAAAATGAATTTCTTTTAGCAGAAGTTCTAAGACTTGCTGTAAACAAAACGGATCCTATACCCTGGCTCTGTCCTTCCTGGGCAGTTGACAGACACATGGCTAGCTTCTCTTACAACATCTGGGTGAGACTCAGTAACTCTTCAGTGTTCTCTTTAAGGCAAGCCCCAAACCAAGTAACTGTCCCAGTTCACTTTACTGCCAGCTTGCTGCGTTAAGAGACCTGGAGAGCCGGCTGAACCACGTGGTGCTGCGCTTGTCACTGGGTAGCCACTGGTGCTCACAGCCGAATGTGCGGCTGGGAGATGGGCCCACCCCGAGAGCGGGTGCTGCCCCTGCTCTGCTCCCAGCTGCCACGGGGCAAGCAGCTCTGCCCCACCAGGCCCTTCCACCACCATGTTCCTGCCCTGGAGCCAGCCGACCATGGACAGAGACTCCTGAGGCCCTCAGCCCAAAAAACCTCCTTTCAGCTGTGGGTGCCGGGTTGCAGTACAGAAACAGAGTGACCAAGTCCCCTACTATATCTGTGCTCAAGGCTCTTTAACCAAGGGCCAGGTGAGAGGGATGGTGGCCTGAGGAAGCCCAGGGACAGACGGGAGGACCCATGGAAGAGCAAAGACTCCAGTGTACACACATGCTGAGGTGTCAGGAGGAGGCCAGCCAAGTGACAGTGGGTCTCACAGTCAGACTAAGGTAAATGGAGAACCGCAGCTCAGTCTCAGGAGACCAGAGGCCTTTGCACACTGCCCTGGGAAGTATCACACTCACACAGTGCCAGCTGAGGAAGAGGCCCTGCTACCCGTGCAGGAGGCTACACTTAGCCACAAGCCTGACAAGAACAGCAATGCCCTGACAGTGTGTAATGAACACATGCAAGAGTCACCTCCTCTCACACTGAACACTCCAGGGGTTTCAAAGTGAATACCTGCCCGAAAACACCAGCTTGATTATAATGAAATTATGCTAAAGGGTAGCTGGGTACAAAATTGAGTACAGTTTTCTTAAAATACAGCAGGGGCATATTTGAGTGTTTATAAAACATCTATTGGGTCTATTCCTCCTCCCTTAGGTACAAGAAGGTATTCTGCAAGTGCATTTCCAAGAGCCATCACACATTGCATGTCTTTATTACCTTGTGCTGTCTTCCCACTGTCCAGTTACACACATAGGAAGCAAGCAATAGTGGCATCTCTGTGTCTTGCCTCCTCCTAGGCTGAGGACCCAGAAGCCTTTGCTACAGTCCCATGTGCTCACCTGATCTGCATGCCTTTGCTCCAGGAGCACATATCCTTCCGCAGGAGGAGGTTGTTGAGTGTGACGGCCCCGATGATGTAGAACATCTGCCTGACCACCTGCTTGATGAGCTCGGGGTCCATGCCATGCTGGCACATGACTGAGTGGAAGGAGTTGAGCTGCCGCAGGATGGAGTCCAACGTGTAGGTGCCCTCGTCGGCAATGCTGGAGGTACGCTTTCGCAGTCCTGTTGGCTTCACGCCAGACACGCCCTGGATCGTTTCATGCTCCAACATGCCTGAGACTAGGGGGAGCGAATTGTTACTGGACTGCAGGGAAGCCTGTCTATGGGCACACACACAGCTAGGAAAGACCCGAGAGTCAAGGGAGGGAGAGGGGTTCATCTAAAGGAGCTCTGGGTTTAAACTTTAATGAATTAATTCTTAAATAAAGAATTCACATGACAGTACATACATAAAAGCCAGTGACTCTGTGACAACACAAACACATGGCATCTCGGGTGGGTTTTTGAGAGGTATCGGAGTTAAGGTACATGTTCTCCATACTTTACTCTCAGAACAGACAAGAAAGAAAGGGCAGGTATGGCACCTGGAAGTACAGGACTGTATTTCTGGAGGAAGACAGACCTGGGGGAGAGAGCTCAGCCCCTCTCTGCCCTGGGCTGCCCACCCCCTTTCTGCCCCAACACACACACTGTGCCTCCTAACAATGGGCCAAGGACCCCTGAAATCGCAGCCCAACCTGGTGTGTTTTTGCATCTGCTGTGCTAATCTCAGCTTCCCCCAACTGCAAAGGATGCAGACACACTGCTGCTGTCAGATGGTCAATGGTGGAAAATCGTGGGACACCCTTAGAGCCACGCTGCTGTTTCACCCAGGGAGATCCAGGGAGATAGGGTAAAGGCAGAGGAAGGACTGGCCCCAGCTGACTTTCTGGACTATGCTATCTCCTGCACATTGGCCAATCCAGGTAGTTCTAAATTCCAGAACTTTAGGAGCAAAAGAAGAAACCACTGCTGTCTTGCATGGATTCCTTGCCTACTGTGTCTCTTGCTGCTTAATGGGGCCCATGAAGAATGCAACACTATGTGCCCTAAAGTGGAACAATGAAGCAGTTTAAGGAAAGAAAGGCTAGCTAGCAGCAACTTTAACAGCCTGCTCATAATCTGCCTAAAGATACCAGTGTTAGTAACTTGAAAAAGTTTTCAAAAAATTCAAAGCATTTAAATGAGCAGCCTGCAACATGCACATAGCTCCTAATTCCTAGTCACACCTGCTACAATAGTCAGTGGATGCAGAAGGGCAGTTCCAGGATGAGTGCAAATACGAAGACACACACGTTTAGCTGAGTGGACACGGAAAGGAACGTGTGTGCACACACATATGCCACACAGCCAAGGGGAGACCACTGCTTTAACCCAATCCCCTGGCACACTTCCAGGAACTGCACAACTCACTCCCAGGGACTATTTGCTGCCACAGTACCTACCCAGGGAGAGCGAAGCCTCCCCCTCGTCTTGGCTTCCCAAGGCCTCTCGGAAGTGCTGCAGAGCAGAGCCCAATCCAGCATTCTGAGTGGTTTTAGAAACTGGGTAGGCTACAAGCTGAACCCAATCTCAGAGGCGGGGGTCTCTGGGGCGGGATCCAGGTCTGTAGTCTCCAGCATGGGGAAGCAGTAAGCTCTGCATGCTGGGTAAGCATGGCCAGGGCTACGGGACCCCCGGCTTATTTCAGGCCTGCATCTCCCTCCTACTTTACATTCTCCCTGTGAACACAGGCCCGGGCCTTACCGATCATGGGCTGTAGGATGTTCTCCAGCACCCGCACAAGCTGCTGGTAGATCTGGATGGCCAGGTCACTCAGCACCTGCCGGTACTCTGCCAGGTCGAAGTTGGTGAGGCAGTGCTCATTCTGGCGGGATGTGTTGTGCTTCATGAAGCCCTGGAGAAACACAGAGAACGCTGACACTAAAAAAGAACCTACTACACTAAAGGACACTGCCATGAATTCTCTCCAAAATGCTCCCCCTGGTTTTCTACACACTCATCCTATCATTCTTGACATTCTCTACAGCAGCTCTGCAATCCTCTTTTGAATGTCTTTAGCTGTGATGTTCTGGATGCCTCAAGGTCCTGAATCAACTCGAAACACGTCCTTTCACTTTGAGTTTTGGAAGAGCCAGAAGTCACAGGGTGTGATATCTGGTGAACAAGGCAGAGGAAGATACACCACAATGTTTTTGATAGGAACTGCCATAAAATGGTTGATCAACCAGGTATGATCAAAAACTATAGTGAACGTTTAAATAAAATTTATCGTAGTAAAAGACACATTGCTACTAACCCCTTCAACATCCTCTCCCTTCCTTTCACATCAATATTTTTGTTTTGGTACTGGGGACCCCGGGACCCTGTGTTTGCCAGGCAGGCACTTGTACTGGTAAGCTATACCCCAGCCCTCTCTTCTTTTAAATACACTTAGCTCACTGTTCGTGGCGATGTGTCTTTCACTGTATCAAGTTGTGAATATTTAAACATGCACTACAGTTTTTGACCACCCCGAGCAGCATCAGAACCCCTGTTGTCCTGCTGTCAGGACAGCCCCTGTTGTCCCTGGAGCTCACAGAGCAGCAGGACACTGTGCTCCTGTCTGCATCTGTCATTCCCCTTCCCTAGCTTTAAGTCACAACAAACTTGGCAAACTGGCGCTTAAGGCTTTCCAACAGTAACAGTAACAAGTTGGGGGAATTTAAGGAAAAAAAAGGAATGTTTCGTTTATGAAGCCGTGGGCAGACCTGTGGCAAACACTACAGTATTGAAGGAGTAACCTGTTAACGTAAGCTCATTAAACGGTTCTATTCATGAACACCATACCCAAGGACATACATGATCTCCTTGAAGGAGACCAATTGCTACAGAGACTGCTAAGTAAACAAGAAGTTTCCTTCCATCACATTGCATGACTACAGTGACATCCAGCCCTCCAGTCTGAGGTGAGAATGGGCCTCCAGGTGGTGGTGTCCAGATGGGTGCTTCCTCTAGTCCTCTGCATCAGAACAAGTGCTACTTGGCTCTGGTCAACAGATGCAACTCCTCACTCTGCAGATTCTGCCTTTGGTCAAGTATCTGCCTCCCTACACGTTCTTGAGCAATACAGTCTCCAGCAGGGACTAAGAGGGCAGGGCTGTTGGCTGGTTACTGCTGGGTCTTTCTGGGGATTCTGCTCTGCTCAGATGTTGGGCTCATCTCCGTGCTCCCAATCACCTGCAGGACAGTCCTCTTTCTCCAGTGTCAGAAGGTGCCCACAGGGTGGGCAAGCACAGAAGGGAGTGGGCTGGGGCCACAGGCCAAATCCCAGCTCCCTGCTACAGCCAGGCACATGTAGGTGAATTGATGAGCCTGCCTGAACTTTGGCATCCTCCTCGGCAAAACCTGGTTTTAATTCCTACGGTACAGGGCCTTTGTAAAATTAAATAACATAAACACCCTACTGTATAACAGGCTAGATACAGTCCTTAACAAGCAGTAACTATTAGTATTTTCTAAAATTTTAAAATATATTGATTTGTACCTAACAAGTAATGAGCACATCATTACACACAAAAGCAATAGAGATTTTAGGACACATCAAAAGACACAGGACCTTTATACTTATGTCTCATCTTTGATTACTTTAATGCACTACAGCAAGCCAAAACTGATTTTCTTTAAATAGTCAGATATTCCAATGCTAGTTCTTCATAACCCACTGTATTGACAAAAAGTCCCATTTGTGGTAACCATTCATTGATTGATGCTATTTTATTTTTCCTGTGCTTTCTTATAAACTAAGAGAGAGGAAACTTTACCATTCCTCAGAGTTCACTGTTTTGTAGGTAAGGAAAATCGAACAAAACACTGAACTTCCAAGCCACTCCTACATTTGGGTTTTGAAATTAACCCAAAAGTAAAACCCTCTCCCCCAAGTTCTGGAGACTGAACCCAAGAGCCTATGTTGGATACTCCTGTCTCAGCCTCCTGAGTAGATGGGATTATAGGCATGCACCATTGTACCTGACAACACATGTTCAAAAACATTCGGTGCTTGAAAATTTTTCCTAAAAAGGTTAGGGAAAGAGCAGTATGCTGGTTTTATAACCAAGGTCTTCTCACCTCTTCTCCACTGTACTGCTTCAAACAGTGCAAAAACCGGCATGTGTTAGAGAGCCAGAAGGAGACTGTCTCAAAATCGTCGCCTCTTTTCTGAAAGAGAGAATAAGTCTAAATTTGTCTTTTCCACAGGGAAATAACAACCTGAAAAAACCCTGCACAGATGCCTGAAGGCCACTTCCTTCAGCTGGCGTCATCTCATTACAGAAATAACACCAAGCCTCACTGCAGGCTTCTGTCACCACAGATCTACAGCACTGACTCTCCGTGGGTATCACCCCTGCTGGTAGTGAGCACTGCCAGCCAGCCAGCGCTGACCAAGTGCCCCTTAGTGCAGGACAGAATTCAGTCCATGGCTGAGACCAGACTCAGCTCCCCAGGTTGGTTAATGAAGGCAGTTGGAATGGAGAGCACACAAGAAGTAATACATTCTGCAACAGCAGCATATGAAAGGAGTGTGAGACTCTCCTGACCAGTGAGATGAAGGCTCTGAGGGGAAGTGAGAGGGCCTGGGCACCTCCCTGAGCAGCACCTGCACAGGAGCTGCTGGCCCCTCACCAGGCTGGGCCACGTGGCAAGGAGGACTGACTGCGCCCAAAGACAGGGAGCTGGGAATGATGCTCAGGAGTTCATTAATTTGTGAATGAAACACAGATGTTAGGATACAGGCAGCCATGAAAGGAGAAACTAAAATCAGCATGCACACAGGTGTCTCACATTACCTAGCTGCGCTTTGAACCTTACAGGCTTTTCTCCCTGCATAGTGTTGCACGTTCTAACAACTCCACTACTCCCTTACAGCAAAACCTGGACTCATGGAAGTTGCCTGAACCTGCGGTGCACTCCCTGTGGTGGCTATGTGCAGTAAAGTGTCCAGGAGCAGCGCACACATGGGAGGAGACTGTGGCAGAGGATCATTGGTCTAGATCAGTAAAATTTACCTTGTTAAGCAGCACAACACAAACTAAAACCTTTAAATTTGGGAGAGTATTTTTCTATAAAGACTTTAAGAAAGAAACCCCAGCTGGGCGTGGTAGCACACGCCTGTGATCCCAGCACTTGGGAGGCAGAGGCAGGAGGATCGTTGTGAGTTTGAGACCAGCCTGGGGTACAACGTGAGCTCAGGACCAGCATAACAAGACCCTGTCTCAAAAAGAAAAAAAAAAAAAAAGAAACTCCAGAGGATAATAAATCTAATTTAATCTTTTTAGCTGAGACAGGACAACTGAGTTGGGAGTTGAGGACTTCATTTTACCATAAGTCATCCTGTGGCCTGAGAGCAGGTTTAACTAAAAATAATCTTACACCTTGCAAAGACCTGGATTATAACTGTCCCTAGGAGAGACAGGACCACACTGACAAACACCAGTAGGGCAGATTCAAAGGCAAGGCTGGCCACAGACTAGTCAGGGGACAGAGTCACTGAAGCACTTGTTAGAGAACCCCTGGGGCACCCTCCACAGACAATGTATAATTGTGCCTATGCTGAGGAAGTACCAGAAGGCCCAGCACTTAGATTTAGCAGGTAAAGCTGATTTATACCCAAAGGAGAAGACTTTATGTCAGAATAACTCAGCATCCATTCCCGTTAGTGGGCTCCAGCCTTTGCTAAGCCACTTGATTTAACTCTATAATTTCCTTCTACATGAACACCATAGCTGCCTGCTTCACACTCACTAACCAAGATGCCCTATATTACTTCAAAATAAAAGGCCGTTTACTTCTCTGGAAACTTTAAAACATTTAAAGCTGAATGCCAACTCTACCCAGGAAGTTACTGGATTGAGTTTGCCAAGATAATATTTTTATAATGAAGAAACCATATTTGGCCAAAATTAAATAAATCAGTTCTGACTGACTCACAAAGAAAACAAGATGAGCTAAAAGCTATTTGCAGTCTTTGCTTGAATAGGTAAAAAGGTTCTATAAGCTAAAACTACATGAATTTTCCTATGGTTTGGCTTGTTATACTGTTTCAGACCCCACACGAAAAAAAACAGGGAAAACCAAAACAGGGATGCAAACACATTTCAATTCAAAATAGGGATGTGAAAAAAATACACATGACTTTTAAAAGGGATCAAGAGTATTTTGTTTAATATCTTCTCCTTTTAAACCTTTAAACAATATGGTAAGATAACTAGTCAAACTAGATAAATACCTTTCTTAAAAAAAATTTATTTGCAGTACTAGGGACTGACCTCAGGGCTTTCATACTGAGACGTACCCCAGCCAGCCCTCTTTAATTCTTCATGACCAGACAGGGTCTTGCTAACTGCTTCAGGTTGTGCTGGAACTTGTGATCCTGCTACACAGCCTCCCAGAGTGCTGGGACTGCAGGCATGTGCCACCATGCCCAGCTGATAAGTGCCTCCTTGAAATTAAGATTAAAGAAAAAAACTTTATCTTTTTATTTTGTCTATGTAGGAGTTTGGACTTAAGTAGCAAAACTTACAGTCTAAGTGCTATGTAGCACCAATATATCAGAAATGAAATGAAGTTATGTTCCGAAGACATTCATCAGTTTTTGAATGCTAAATCTTCAGAGCTCCATGCTTTGGTAAGCACTGCAGAATGTAGCTACAGAGGAGGGAGGGATGGGGAGTTAGTGCCTGGGGTGTAGAGCGTCTGGTGGAGAAGGCGAGCTGGCTCTACAGATGAATGTGCTGCAGGCTGCACAGTGCCCCACCAAGTAGGTAACCAGGAGGCAGAGTCCTGGGAGCTGGCCACACTGCCTCCCTGCACGCCAGGTGGGCTGTGCCTCTCCCCAGTCACGACTCAGGTGGCAGATCTGCGCGGCCTTCCGAGCCTTGCCCTGGCAGGAATCTGTACTTCTCACATGGAAGTGGGCATTTAGGAAAGAGAGACTAGGGCGAGTTGCAGAGCGCTGTCTCAGTGCTCTACCAGGTGACTTTACACGGTAAGCCTGGCATCACTGAGCCTGGCAGCCACTCAAATAGCAGCACCCTATCCTGTATCACAGTCTCCATAAAGCCCTTTTAATTTAGTTTCACGTAAAATCATTAAGCAAATCATTTTTGTCCAGGAGGAAATTTAACTTACTCCACAATTAAATGCAGTACTGTCAAATTAATTTTGACCTCTGTCCAACCCGAGCCATGCTTTATAAGAGGGCATAGAGATAGGTGGGCAGAACATTTCCTCAGCGGAAGTGCTCAGTGAAGACTGGACAGTGCTGGGAGCTGGTGAGAAGCAAGGGTCTGAGGAAGACAGCATCTCTGGCTGCCACCCTTGCCAGCTCCCCAAGAGCTGCCGGCCACCCGTGAACTGACCTTCAACACCTTTTTGATGCTGTTGATGGTGGACGTGAGCAGCGACCTCACTTTCTGATCGTCATTCAGGTAGTCAGCATGCCGAACACACATGAACAGGATGTAGGCCGGCAACCCTGGAATCAAGTTGACTGCCACGCCACGTGGCTTCAGTTCTGGAAAAGGAAAAGCAAACTTGTGTAACCCTGAAAGTCTTTGTGGGGTTGGCCCTTGAGATGAAGTGTGCAGCAGTCACCCTTAGGCACAAGGGCAAGTCACACACAGTTTCACGAGCTGACTCAGGGAAAAACCCCGACTGCAGGAACCCTGCAGAATGCAGGATTGCTGCCTCCTGCCCCGACTTCCCCCGATCTCCCTTCAACCACCCTCTCCATGTCCCCACTGGGGCGTGCCTCCTGCCCTCTCCGAATCGCACTCTGGTTCCTCCCCCCGTCTCTTCCGCCTTGGTTCTCTACATTAGGCAACGGCAGCTCCAGCCTCCCAGTTTCTCAGGTTATAAATCTCATCATCTCTCTGACTCTTTTTCATTTGTTCGTTCGTTTTCTGAAGCAAGGTCTTACTATGTAACCCAGGTTTGAACCTGTGATCCTCCTGCCTCAGCCTCCTCAGCGCTGGGATCATAGGTGTGCAGCACTACATCTACCTTCTTCGGCCCCTTTTTTTGCTCCACCACACATCTAGTCCATCAGTGGCTCCTGCTGGCTCTACCTACAAAACACATCCTGAGTCCAGCCACTTCTCCCTGCATTTTCTAGATAGCACCCCAGCCAAGGCTACCCAGCCCCCCGACCTACCCTAACTTTTGGATCCCCCACACTGTGATGGAGCAGAGTGCTCCTTTATGAAAATATAGTCAGACCGTGTCGTTCTTGTTTGGCAGATTCTCCAAGCAGCTTCTCATCCCACTTATCACAAAGTCCCAAATCCCCAGTGTGTGTCCTGTGCCCCGTGCCCTGGCCTGCCTCTGCTCCTGCCCAGCCCCTCTGCCCCAGGCACGTGGCTGTCCCTGTGGTGGCTCCAAGCAACAGGCATGCTCCCCTTGGGCTGACAGGCAGCTTGCTTCTCTATCTCAGAGGCTCCTTCCTAAGATAGCACTACAGCTCGCTCCCTTACTTCCTCTGCTCTCTGTCCAAAGGTCACCTCTCACACAGTGTTTTCTGACAACTTCATATGACACAAGGTACCTGCCTTCACTTGTTACCCCTTTTACTCCCAAACCACATCAGTGGCTCCCTAATATTTTTGCCAAGTGAAGATCACGTTGCAAGTGAAGCGCCTCTGCACCCACCCTCAAGTGCTAAGTTTAACACCACGAACCTGGAGATGCTAAAGCAGGCGTAACTGCCAGCCCTGCTGCTGCCACCTGGCACTGGGGGAGGCTGCAGGAGAGGCGTCATGTACTTCAGCTCACGGCTCAGGGGTGTGTGCTCTCCTCAGCTGCCACCATTCCCTGAAAGCCCTCTTACAGAGCCAGCAGGGCTGCCCACGACCCAATGCCCCTCTAGCCTGCTATATCCACCCTTCTCATCTGCCTCATCTTTCCCTTCTTTGCTGGGTCTTTTCTGAACAAGTACTGGACATGGCCGCCTCCGATTCCTGGAGATCTGGGTGGACAGCAGCCGTGGGTGAGCGCACTGCAAGACTTCCTGGCTGATTCCGACTCACAGCCACGCTAAGGAGGCCTGGCCTCTGGGATTGTCACAGGCAGGGCACAGGGATGTGTCTGCCTCTTCCACCTGAGTGACGGCACGGTGGGGTCCAGTTCACAATGAGGACTGCAGATCCTTGTGTTAAATACTTCAAACATCAGTGAGTCTTTCTCCCCACACCAGGAAGACCTGTCACACAGAGTACTTGCCTAGAATCAGGTTCTTAACAAGTTTTTGCTCATCCTCCTTCTTGTATTCCAGCATTCCTTGGAAGTCCTTTTCTTTCCTAGGAATGTTGACTGGCCGGATAGGCTCATCAATGATTTGTCCTGGAGATATGTTCTCCACCTGGCCCACTTCATGAGAAACAAAATGGAAGAGGAAAATGTTTTTTTCACATAGGAAAGATGAAAGGTTTCCAGTTCCTAAACATTCAAATGAACTCTTAACGATAGAAACCTGTCATATATACCACTTAACTGTCCTCTCTTAAAATATGTTTAATATAGCAAATGTTACTCTGACAGCCACTAGAGCCTGATATTATTACTACCAAATAACCTTACCTCATTGAAGGCTATTTTTCTTTTTGTAACAAGGTTTACTTTATTAAGAGTAAATGTCCCTAAAGTATATAGTTTAACATATTCATTAACTAACTTCTAACAATCAGAAATGTTAAATACATATGGAATTTAACTCATAGAAGGAAGAATTACAACAACATTCTAGAAAGGGACAGTGAGGCACCATTAGCTGAAGCATCTAGTCATTATAAGCAGAAGAACATTTACTTTACAGTTTTTTCACACCAGCTGACCTGAGTACAGATCATTTCCCAGAAAGGTCTCAAAAGGCAAACATCTTTTTCCTACCACTTCTAATTCCCAAAGAAATCATGGGCAAGTAAAAACTGTTCTCTAATATGAATAGCTATTACTGTTTAATAGAGGTCTGGACGTTCGGCTACTGAGTTGTAATCATCTAGGTACAGCCCTGCCAGGTACTCAACCTGGTCACTACTGTCAATGGCACCAACTGGAGAAAAGCTACGCTAAGGATAAAAACAAAGTCTTCAGTTTCTTCTCCTAATTGAGACCTGAGCGGGAAACACAGGAGAGGTGAGGGAGCGCGAGGTATCACCAAGACTGGATGCGCTAGCAAGAGGGTTTTTATCTGTAGGAAGCGGAAGCAGTTAGATTTATTTAAGCAAAGACTGAGTTCCAAGACTGCTGGCAAACAAAAGGCAGGTCAGAGCCAGGGACACCAGAAGTTTAATGAGCCAGCTCTGCAAGGTCAGCGGCACTCTGTGCCTCAAGGGCAGCTCCTGGGTTAGTGCAGGGGAGGTCACCACAAGGAACACCAGTACCTGCAGCTCTCGCTTAGGTGACACCCATTCACCGTGCGGAGCAGCGCCACACACCGAGCTCTCAGCGCTGAAAACCTGGTGCAGGTGAAGTCACCACGTCCACCACTGTGACATCTACAGAGGATCAGACTGCGACTGGACGGAGCACACCCTGGGCATGATGTAGCTGCACAGCCCCGACTGGTCGTAAAATGCACTCCTCTACACAGGAGAAGAGGAGACTCAACTGTCCCATTTTATACTAATTACCTCTGGGGTCAGTTTAGACATAGTGCTGAGTATTAATGAAGCTGTGGCCTCCACAACTCTTAGATAGCTGCGTGTAAAAAGTGATAAAATCCCTGACTAGTGGATATGCTATTGGTACTGAGGCTACAGAGATGATTCCAAGAAGGGAAATTGAGAGGAAACAAATTACAGTTATTGACAAATATACATACGTGGACTGTATGTAACACAAAGATGTTTTAAATCTACTGATTTTACAAAATCTAAGATGCTACTAATTAGAGATATGCCATTTTATGTACACTAAAAGAGGAAAACCACTGTCAAGCTATAATAGATCATATAAAAAATAATTGTTCTTTTTTTCTTTTTGGTGGTATTAGAGATTGACTCCAACATCTTTGCACTGAGCTACATCCCCTGACCCTTAAAAAATTTCTTCTTTAATTTGGGAAACAGGGTCTTGCTAAATTGCTTTAGTTAGGGTGGAATTTGCAATCCTCCTGCCTCAGCCAGTTCTGGGATTACAGGCTTGTACCACTATACCTGGCTTACATCAACAACTTTAAAGATGGTAAAATGTTAAACAGGAGCACATCAGAATTTATGAAATATGATGAATATTTTCACTAAGAGAGCTTATGTTTTAAAAGAAAGTTTCACTTTCCTCTTGCAAAATCTCAAATTGGGATATTTTTGGCTCTATAGAAAAAAGTCAGACAAAATGTGCTGTCATCTTTGAAATTTTTCTGCCTGAATTTTTCCTATAGACTTAAGTCTTTATAAAAATTCACAGACATCAGTTCAAAATAAAATGGCAACCTTTATGTAGTATCAGGAAAATACAAATCCTAGACTAGAGAAGCCTGGGCACTCAGCCAGTTTCAAGCACTCCAGGAACCTCAGGTTGCTGCATGGTTGTTTAAGATGCAGGCCTTAAGGTGCGCTGGCTCACCAGGCCTGAGAGCCCCATTCCACAGTGGGATTAGTGTCCCACAGGGGACCCCTGGGGATCAGCGAGGCAGAGTGTTCTTCTCCAGAGCAGTTCCCTCAGAAGCTGAGGGACAGGTCCTGTGTGGACAGCAGAAGCCAGGCCCTCCAGATGCTGGGCCTGTGGGCAGCTGGACCTGAATGTCCATACTCAAAACTGTGCGAGTGGGCTTCCCCACCAATAAACTACACTGGTCTGGTGTGTTTGGCTAGAGCAGCACAAATGGCCCATCTATACTGACATCCTCCCAGAAAGATGGGAAGCAATTTCTGCTGCCCTTCTCTAGATTCTTGCTTATAAACTCAATGGGAAAATGAGCCTGAATTTAACTTTCCTGGAAAGGGACATCAGAATGACTTTTTACATAAAATTTCATTTTTCTCACTCTGGCACCAGGAAGGTCTTAATCTCAGGGTAACTCAATAGTCAGGTAGGGGCCTATAGAGAGGCCTCTGAGGCCAGGCTCCTCCTCCTGCCACCCCACGCGCAAGGCCCTGGCAGGTCTCACATGGCTTCCAGACCTCCAGGCTGGACTCATCTTCAAAAGTAACTGATGCAAGGGTGTTGTGAGGTCTAAATCTCTAGACGATAAAAACTGAGATGCAACACCTGCTCCTGGATTAAAATATAGCACAAGGCAGATTAAACTTCAAAATACTCCCCATTTGCCACATAATTTCCACAAAATTATATATGTTGGCATTAAAAAAAAAACGTCCATTGGCTTTCTAAAAAGTCTTTAATTAAATGCATCCCACAGGAGGAGGGACAGCTGTGCTATTGTAAACCAGACGGATATGCGCATGTTACAGCACACTTACAGAAACACAAGCATAAACTTTCCTTTATGGAAAGGGCTTCGCTGCATAACATCGCCGTCACTTCCTGTACACTGGAAGCTCAGGTAAGGAAGACAGATGTGCAAGAGAAGCCTTGTGGGTTCCATGCCCACCAGAGAGCAGGCAGGGACACTCCCTCAGCCAGCGCCCAGGCCTCAGTTGATAACAGTTACTCGAAACATGACCTTTATCAAGAACTACTGTGTCTTTTCCTTCTTCTGGTTCAATTTAACAATTGCTTTCTTAAATGCTACTTTTAACTTTGTAGCTGTCAAGATAGTTTAACTGATAAGACTGTTTTCTGAAAAGCTTAAAATTAGTCGTATCTTGAAATATAATGTATCTCTTTAATTTAAAAATATAATAAAAATATTAAATAAATGATTTAAAACTTTATATAAATGGCTTTTCTATTTATCTAGATTACTAATGTATGTCAAAGGAGCCATTAGGAATTGAACAAATAGCTGATCTCACAAGTTTATGACTTTAAGTCAGTTTTTAAGTAAATACTCTATTATGTAAATATCATAATGAGTGCACAGTTAACTGTAGAAAGTTTTATGCAAAAAGGGTTTTGAGTTCTGCCAATAACCAAGGCTTGTACATATATATGATCTGGAAGTTGAGAAGGTTTAACATGATATATGAATCTGCAGTGCTACAGGACTACAAACAAAATTTGTATGCAAAGTGATTTTCTGATTATAAACAAACACTTTAGAATTTGCACATCTGAGGGAGCAATATCCTGTCCACAGTAAGCACCCATGTTGCCACATTCTAAATATTTCTGAAATTTGTTCAGTCACTTGACATTTATGGAAGGGTTTTGATAGACACAATGCTAAATGCTGTAAAAACAAGGAGAAATGAGAAGTATTCCTATGCTCAGAAGCTCACAGTCTGTGATGAAAGCCAGCAGTTGAAGTGGGAAGACTGCTAAAATATGACAGGACAAAGGCACAGAAGTGAGCTAGATGGCCAGAGGTCTGGGTGTTGGGAGAAGCTGTTCCTGAGAGTACAACGTGTGACCGTGGCCTCAAGGGAAGTGCAGCATTCTGGCAGGCCAAAGACAAAGGACAGTCACAACAGGGCTGGTGTGCTGGAGCGGCGAGCCTTGCTCAGCGTGAGTCACGGGGAGCCCTCACCCTAGAGCCAAGCAAGAGCTCAGAGTGACCTTAGAGAGTAAGGCAGGCGGCCAGCTGAGCAGCGTCACATTTGGCCTGCACAAGAGCCAGCAAAGATTCAAAGGCAATTCCAGTCTTGGGACTGAGCTCTAAAAATGACCTGAAGAGCAAGAAGGTTGCCGGAAAAGCCTAGGGTCTGGCTGGAGCCTGTCACTGCCTAGTATTGGCAGGAACTCGGTGAAACAAAATGTCCCCAGATGAACCGACTCGCTTCTTCACAACAACTACAACAGCTGATCTTTGATGATTTCTCAAGGAGTCTTCCTATCATCATTCTGAAATCATGAGTAAAAAATCTTATTCTTTTACAATTATAATTCCTATATTTTATTTCATTTTTTCTCCACTAGGCTGTGAGTTCTCTGAGGACTCTATTGCACCCCTCTTCGTATCTTCGATAAGGACAGCTAATACTAACAACTAAGTTGTACTTAGTAGTTACTGTTATGAGGGGTGAGTCTAAGTGTATTACCAATATTAACTCACTCAGTTCTTGTGACCCATGTCTGGTAGACACCAATCCTTCCCATGTAACAGGTGGAGAACCTGAGGCAGAGAGAGGTTTAGGAATTTGCCCAGTACCCTAAATTAATAAGGGAAGAGCTAGCACTTGACCCTAAGAAGCGTGCCTCCAGGACCCACACCCCTAACTACCACGCCATAGTGCAGGACGGAGCATAGACAAGATACACCTTAGATGTTAGCCGAGTGAGTGGCCTCCCTTTGGAACTTCCTGTTATCAGGAAAGAATACTTTCCTTTACCTAGAAATGAAAATTAGTATTCTACAGCGGTTGGGCTTGCCAAAAGTCATTTTTGTTATTATCCCTAACATTCCCATACAAACCTCTATTAGGCCACTAGCACAGAAACACAAAACCAAGATTTAGCAACTGTCAGAAAAACATGTTTAAATACCTTCTAGTTCACCAATTTTTTTGGCAAATACTTTGAGTTGTTTTTTCAGCTTCCGGACAGTCTTATCCTGCTTTTCTAGTTGTTCCATCAAATCCTACAGATCAAAACGAGAAATATACACTAAGTTCAAAATAGGTCTTCTGAAATGCACCAAGGGAAAAGAGACACAGAATCACAGAAACATCATTGTTAGTTTTACACAAAAGCTCCAGAAAAGCTCGCTGGTGGAGCCACCACCTGGCTAAAAGTGGCAGGCAGGGGAGGAATAGCTACAAATAAAGCCAAAGGTTAAAACACAGGATGCAGTTCAAATAGTCTCCACGGTGTGATGGGCAGAGGCTGACCAGAGTCCCTTCCGGCAGCTACACTCGGGGAAAACCATGGAATGCACGAGTCCATTGTTCCTCCAGCTGAATGGTTTCTCTTATAAAGGAGGGCTGGGCAAAAATGGGTTTTGATGAGAGCACCAAAGGCTTTGTGGGATGCTTTTAGGATGTGTGGATGGTTGGACTTAGGTAGCACTGACATCCATGCATGAAGCAGGGTCTCTATGAGATGTACTCACGAGAGATGCTAACCTCAGCTTTGAAGCTTAAGAAAAGAAGTTTAAGGAATTAAAAGGTAAATTGAGAAAATAACTAGAGAACAGGATACAGAGTGGTGTGTCCTTGGGTGAAAACTACAGTAGCAGCTGTATAAATCACCCATGAAACTTTGCCCTGACACAGAATTATGAACGCCCAGCACGAAAAAACAAAAATGGGAATCTGTGATTACTGACTCCGACAAAGGACTGTTGCAGAAAATAGGCCCATTTGACACCCTCATTAAGAAGGAAGTGGACAAGCACAGCTCAGGAGCTCAGGAGGAGGGAAATCAGGGTGTCTGTGGCTATCACTCAGGGCAGGAGAAGAAAATGCTCCCCAACACAAGCACTCATCATCCTCCAGCTCAGACAGCAGTGGATTTAGACGCCAGATCCACGATTTGATGGGGACAGTTTCTAATGAAGTGTTAAGCTGTTTCTCTTGGGTTTCAGCTTATCTTTCAAACATATTTGCTTCCATCACACTGTAAGCCTGGTGTTAATAGCAAACCAAGCGTGATAACGGAGGACACTGACAGAGGTGACACCACTGGCTGTGAGACAGCTGTGAGAAGAAACAGGTTTTGTGAACTTTGGGAGGGACTCCTGGGCAGGGCAGGCAGCAGTGTGCTCTTCAGTTACAGAGGCAAGAGCAGGAAGACAAAGAGAAGCACTGGTTTTACATACAATCATCCGTTTGTAAAGTGAAATCCGGTATGACTGATACTTCTTAGGGTCATCTGCATATAATTCCTCAAAATACTGAAAAAACAGGCACAATGGATATTTGTTTTCTTACTTCTTTGAGGGAAGGCAACCTCTCAGCAAAACCAATTTAAAAATATTTGACACATAAACAATGAAATTATCTACTCAAAGGCTCACTGACCATTACCTTATTTCTCTAATATAGATGGGTTTTTTTGGAGGTGGGTAACTGGGAATTAAACTCAAGACCTTGCACTTGCCAGGCAAGCACTTGTGTTACTGAGCTACATCCCCAGCTGGCATAGATGGTCTTAACTTTATAGTTACAGATATTTTTTGCACCCTCAAAGGGAACAGGCACCAGCCGGGACACTGTCACTCAGCCAATGCACAGCACAGGTGTTCACATTCTGGCCGGGCTGTCACTCGGGTCTCAGCCTCCTGTCTCTTGACTCCAGGCCCTGCCTGCTCTGAGGCACTCACGCTGCTGCACCTTCCGGGCTACAGCCGCATGGTAAGGGCAAGCAAGGCTCATGTTGCTGTGCCTGCCCTCACTGAAGAGGCGGCACAGGGGACGCCTGCTTGGGAGGAAAGAAAAAACCTCTGTCTGTGCTAGGAACGGGTGGGTGGTGGATGTTATGCAAGGCAAAATTTCAAGGGACACTCAGATCTGGGCTGCTTTCCTATTCCGCCTGAGTGCCTCCTAAGGAAATGTGTCATGCAAACTGAGAAATCATGAGTTTGAAAAGTCCACCACTTCATGTACTGAAGTTTGAATCCATGTTCTTGAGTTAGCAGTCAATATAATAGCAGGAGAAATGGCTGATCTGTAAAGGGTTCACCAAACTCAAACTAATAAACCAGACTCTTCCAATTTAGAACGTGAGAGCTTGACTTATTTCCACATTAGCTATGAAAAACTGACAAGAAAATTAAAACTGCAGACAAGTTACAAGGGAAATGCTCATCAGCTTAGTCCTGGGAACTGCCACTCAGAAGCATTTACAGTCCATGGATCTACCAAGTACCTCATGTTTTCAGACAACCATTTACAAGCACAGAATCTGTACAATGATCAGTTAATATTATATGATCTAGGTAATTTATCAATTCTTAGTCATCAAAGCATTGTTAGTTTAATTGAAGCAACAATATATGCAAACACAATGAAACACGATTCCAAAAGTATTTTATGATTCAGAAGGTTCCCCCACCAACTGGAAAGAGTTCAAATACCTACCTCATCCTCTTCCCCACCCCACTGTGGAGCCTGGCGCAGAAAGCTGACTGTAAACAGAACTCCCATGGGCTCTGCTTCTAATCCACAGGAACATGGTGAAGTGAATGGCCCAAGTGAACTACTTGTGTATCAGTGATCACTAACAGAGTAATGGAGGGGTGATCCTGATTATTAAATCTTCAGAAAAATTCCAACTATCATATGACAGGTCATTAAGAACCTTAATATAAAGAAGGCATAGGGGCTGGGGATATAGCTCAGTGGTACATGCACCTGCCTGGCAAGCACAAGGTCCTGAGTTCAATTCCTGGTACCAAAATAAATAAATAAATAAATAAATAAAAACTAAAAAGGCATAAATCACCAACAGTATCAAACAACTTTGCTCCAAATCAGGGTGTCCCTACATTATAGATGTTATATAAGACATGTAGTTGTTTAGTGATGTTTACTGTAGTAACTGTATCTGTCAAACTTACAAGATTTTTAAAACTACAAATCTATAGTAAAAGGTATTATGCTATTATGATTGAGAAAGAAAGAGCTTAGAAAAATTTTCAGTTACAAAAAGAAAAGAAACAAAGAAAAGGAAAAGACAAAAGACTCCACGCCAGTGTTCAGAATCTGGGAAAACATCCTCATTCAGGGTCTAGGTTCTGCCTGGATGAGTAGAACTGTGCACCCCTTGTCCAGCTTCAGTGGCTGCTTAGGGACCAAATGGAAACACAGTTGTCCCTCGTCTCTGTTGTGACAATCACATAAGAAACCTACTGGGAAGGCAGAGACTGTGCAACTGAAGAAGGGAATGGGCAGCCTGGGTCTGCAGCCACCAGAAGCCCCGCATGGGGTCAGAGATCTCTGCAGACCCTGGGAAGTGCTCAACCACACATTCCTATTCTCTTTCCTGCCTCAGAGAGAGTAGGGCATGCAAAATGTGGAGCAAGACATCTACTACCAAGAAACCAGGAGCCCAGGTGGGGCCCTGCCCTCCTCACCAGGTTCTCATTGGTCAACCGGGTGATCTCATGCTGCAGGCTGGCCTCGATGCGGGCCTCTGGGGGCAGCTGCAGGTTCTGGGCCAGCAGCTGCTGCTGCCGATTGTTTTCCTCCTTCAGGCTCTGGATCTCCCCACGGAGGGCCTCAGCCTCATTCTCGTGGCTCCTCTTCTGCGACTGCAGCTGGGACTCCAGGAGCCTGTGGGGGAGTCACACTGGTAAGAAGGGGGCGGACACCCTAAGTCCCTGCCTAGCAGGTGCAAGGCCTGATGCTCCCTTGCTAGAGTAGGAAAAGCAGTACTCATGAATCTTCTGTCTTGATCAAAGTCAAGAAACTCAAACTGGGGCCAGAGATGCAAACAAATACTCTTGCATCTGCATCTGTCTAAAGGGTATAAGGTTCTGAGGTCCCCGAGAAACATAAGGGTCTTGGTTCTTTTGAAAAGTTCATAGGAAATGATGACTTTAGAAATTTAGATATATAACTTTAATCTGGCCTGCTATACTTACAAACTAGCATTTACGCTGGCAAAGACAGTATTACTGCCACAAAATAAGGGCACTGTAAAGAGCAAGATCATCAACTCCTCGTTAGTTAAATCTGCCTTTAAGGAGGACAGTTACTAACTCTAGAGAACATGGTCCCATTTTTATATTCTACTCCTATCTCTGAAGGACAGACAAGCTGAAGTGCTATAATGGAATGTACACAAATCTACCCAAATCCAGACAGTTCTGATATATATATGTATATTCCAAGTGCCGTATTCTCTTTGCCCCATGAATTGACACTTCAGTAACAGAGCCTAACAAGACACGGCTGTAGGACAGAGTGACAGGACAACAGTGGCCCTCACTCCCCAGAGCAAGCAGGTGGCCACCTGTGCCCGGAGCGGACAACTCCAGCAGTGAGGCCCCTGGGCTCGGTGCGGCCCCCCTTTGCCCCGCAATCACTCTTCCCCTCACTCCTTTTCCTTTTTCAGACACAAAGCAAAGCCACGGCTGGGAATTAACCAACAGGAAGAGAGAAAATCATTCTTTTATTCTAATTGCTTTGGTTGCCAACTGCTGGATAAAACTTATTGATGCAAGCAAACTGTTAAGAGCAGATTAGAAATATTCTAATGATTGCACAATTTTAAAAGAGTTTGAACCAGCAACACTGTAAAGTTAATGACAGTGATTTATGGTTAAAACAAAGCAGAATAAGCAGAAGACCTTCGAACAAAGAGGACCTTAAGTATTTTTTTTTTGTTTTACTCACTAAAATGGAGTTTTTAAGACACAAGTATGGCAAGCAGATGAGTATCTATTAGAAAGAGGTTGCTATTTTAATTCTGCTTTCTTCCCTTAAACATATGAAATGTACAGAGTCTGGTAGTTTGCCTGCACTGTAAACATACAAGAAACCTGAGTCACTGCTTCTTGTATTTGAATTTCATGATAACCACACAGAATGCCACGTTACTCATGCAACACTGCTCTTAGGCAGCATCATAACGTGTGAGAAAGTCGCCATGCTGCCCTTGGCACTGGATCCCATGAAGGTATCTTTCCTACAAACAAGCAGCTGCTATCTAAGGAATGAACCTTCAGGCCCTATTGAAGCAGTTTGTGCTCTAGTTGAAAGGGTGTTGTCCTATCAACTTCTAGAGAGAGATAACTCAATTTTTAGATATCCAAAAACTCTAGATAGCACCATTTCTTAGGGAAGTAATTTTTGTATTCAGCATTAATCAGTTTTGGTCTTAATGGTATCTATTAGTGGAGAAGGTTTTAAGACAGTGTTTGGCTGAGTATTGTAAGTTTTACTGAAAGTAAGTTACCTACGAAAGTAATTAATGCACAAGAAACAGGAGTTAAAGTCACGAGACCACTGTTAGTAAGGAGAGCAGCACACGAATAACATTCCATTTGAGGAGACAAATATAACCTGTTGGCTTGTTTTAACCCTTCATAAACCAGCCACAGCTCTCCGTCCTCATTCAACTCATGGCAATCCAGAGCAGACGGTCTCCATGTAAAAGGAAAACAACACAAACACAAGGGCACAGGGGGTGGTGAGATGATGACGGTCAGGAGCAGCACATGGTATCCAGTATCTTATGAAGTGACAAGATTGAGTCCATCAATTACACATGACTGAGACACTACATGGAAATCACTTTTGGTCATTTGTTTAAAATAGGTATATAACATCACATGTAAATAAGTAGAAATTAGAGCAAAATACTTTTCCAGAAGAAATGAGAAATGACTGAGAAAGCTGAGAGACTCAGTCTTTAACCCTGCGTGTCAGAATGAGGCGTGGGCTAACCGTGACGATGAGGGAGCGCAGGCTCTAGCTGCCTGCCGTCTTCTTGGCCAATCTTCACCACTGACCTCAAAGTGGACTTTAAGTTTTCTGAGGAGGAGCTCTTTTCAGCTTAATAAGATCTGAGCTCTCACTTAAAAAGTTCTTACAAAAGTAACATAAATAAGAACACACCCAAAGTTCCCAGCTTTTATGACATGATTTTAAAATCTTTTGTCAAACACTTAAAGATTTGGAGAAACTGCTTTTAGTATTGGAGATATGTTACATTTCACTAAAAGTACTATAATTAACAGCAATAAGTAAGCTGACACCAGTTTTCATGAACAGCATTTTCTGAGCGTTTGCTAAGCTTTCTGCCAGGCCCCTAGGGTCTGCCATGCCTACGCTGAGGAAGACCGAGGCTGAGGAGGAGGCGCCCGTCCGGGACCAGGAGCCCAGCAACCCACTCTCGCTCCATTTACAGAACACAAGTTTGGGGGAACTTTGTTCTATTTCCCACCTACTGTCTTTCCTGAGAGTTTGTCTGTTTCGAGGTTTCAACAATTTTATTATACTCTTGATAATTTAAAAATGTCTACCTCAGCCCATGCATCTTGCTTGGCTACAGGTCCAGCTGATGGATTCCCTCCTGGGATGTTTTCCTGACTCCTTGCATTCAGGGTGTGTAAATCTACTGACATGTGCTGCACTTGCTCATTTCTAGAAAGGGCTTCCCCACCTAACCCACACAGGAAAGCCACCACAAGGCCGTGCCCTCATCTTTCCATGCATCTCTCAGACTGCCCAATTCCCTCAGCCCCACTTGCCATGAGCCAGCTGCTGGATTACAGGAAAAGCCTCTTAACTGGTCTTTCTGTTTCCAATCTGGTTTCTTCACAACCTATTCTCTGATTCTCTAGGGCTAGCTTTCTAAAATTCAAATCTCATCACATCCCCTTCCTACTAAAAACCTCCCAATGGCTGCCACTATCTTTGGAAAAAGATGCAAGCCTTCCTGGCTGTTTGTCTGGCAGCTTGTCACTCTGGGAGGGCACAGACTGCATCACCCTACTTTCTGCTACGCCCCCCCAGGGTTTAGCACAGGGCCTGGATGGAAGTGGGTACCCCATGCCCACCTTGTGATCGATGGCCAAGTGGATGGGTGAGGAGTGCAATACAGCGCTTTCATAATAACACATTCTGATGTGTTACTGTTATTCTGTTATTATGATGCTGTTACTTTACATTCATAAATTAAAATTTTGGTTTGACCAAATACTTCTATGAGCATTCTCCACCCTTGCCCAGAAAAGCAGCCAAGAAGTGTCATACTTTTTGCAGGGCAAACATCTTCAGTAGTGAAGTATTTATGTATACCAGCCCTGGTGTACACTGTCCCCACACCGGCAGTACACAGCTCCAGAACTGTGTTTCTGTGGTCCTCACTGCTATGTGCACTCAGAATGATGCAGCATGCAGTCCTGTGTTCAGAGTTTTCAGCACTTCCACTTCTGTTAGGAAGTGGGAGGTAGTAAGGCAGACAACATGAGCCTTTATTCCCCCACCCAAGAAGCCATGGCAACCCTTAGAACTATGAGGCCACCACTGATGGAATTTCACACCCCTATCACTTCTCCTCATGTAAGTGTCAACTGCTGAAAGCCGGAGATACCCCTTGGAATAACCATCCGGAAAAACTGCCCACACTATGGAAAGGACTATCCAAGCAGTCCAAACTAAGCAATGGGTTTTCCTTTCAAAGTAGCACCTCAAAGCTAAGCCCCTCAATATACAAAAATATCTTCCCTTACTGTAATTAACATTATCTCTGACACTTCTCATCCATGAAACTCCCTAATACTATAAATGGGATTTTACTGGGATTATATTGGAACTTTGGATTCTTTCTGAAGACCGGCTGATGTCTAATATAGCAATAAATAAACATGTTGACTTAATGTGTAAGGGGCTGGCTTAAAGAATAAAGAGCACTACAATTAAACCAAAATGAATAAAAGAAGAATAAACTTACCTGTTTGTTTCTTTCAAACCAATGTACGCTTGTGCAATTTCACCTTTATCTTTCATTTTTTGTACATCTTCCAAAAGAATTGTGGAATCTGTCATTGTATTCTGAAAGGAGAAAGGACACATTTCCATATTAAGACTCAACTCAGAGGCCTTGGACCACAGGCAGCACAGGCCTCCTCCAGTGGGGGTGGAGCATCTGTACACTCCACGCCTGTACAGCCTGCATCAGAGCCTCATGTCCTGTGGGCGCACAGGGTTCCCCGCTTCTGAGGACACCCTCCTCCTACCACAAAGATGCAGATGGTCTGAAGACCTGCCCGGTGAGGACAGGTGCTGTGACATCTTTGTCCCTACGTCCCGTGACAAATGCACAGGCACACATGGGTACAGAGCATTGGGAAATAACCAGGCAACAATTTGAAGGAGAGAACAACACTGCTCTTCCTACTACTTTCTGGCCAGTCAGAACGAAACACCCAATTAAACACAGAAAGTTTGACATAAAGCTCATTTTTCCCCCATTAAAAATAGTACAAAGAGAGGGCTGGGGATATAGCTCAGTGGAATAAGCGCTTGCCTAGCAAGCGCAGGGTCCTGAGTTCGATCCCCAGTACCACAAAAAAAAAAAAAAAATACAAAGAAAATAGTTTTCAAATAATGCTTTAGCAAAATTAAAAGCATTTCCCTTCACATCTTATAATATATACAAATGGGACAGATTCAGCTTCTTTTTAGTATCTACTGTTACTATTTCTTTTCCCCTCTGCCATAGCATAGCATGGCGTGTAAGCTTTTGAGATAAACATCAAACAGGTCAGAATTACTAAAATGATTTGATATAGAAAGAATTTTTGCCAACATAGTTTTGCTAACATTTTAAAATTTACCTTTACCCCTGTTAGTCTAATTTGTCTGACAATCAGTGTAGTTTCAAAATCTTGCTTCTATTTAGGTACTTTTTAACTCTCTAGAGCAGGGCAACCTCTAAAAGATAATTTACTTTAGAACCCAACAGGCCATCCTGTTTGTTTGAACAGCGTATGCCAACCCTTTAGCCCGCATCTGTTCTGCAGTCCGGTTCACAATGAAATGGACTTCATAGTTTACTTCAAGTATCATGATCTTAGAGACTAATTTTAAGATAACTTTGATGCCAACAGAAATGCTTGTTGTAATTCTCAGGGTGCGTAAGAAGCGAAAATTCTACCTCTTTCCTAATGCCATCCCTCTGTGAACTTATGAATGTACCCTTTAAGATAACCAAATATAGCCTGGTAAGTTACTAATAAAAAGCTATGTTTTACTGAATTTTTAAAAATCTTTCTCCTAAATGCCAATGTAACATTTCTTTAGCTATGTTTTATAAATATTTAGTACATATTTCAGCGAATTTTCTTTCCCTGAAAGGAAAAAAATCTTTCTATTCTACAAAAGGCAATTCTCAAACTTTTAAGACCCATCAAACATCTTTCAAAGACCCAAGTTTCTATAGCAAATAATGATACCTGCCTGCTGTAGTATCTGATGGCATAGAGAGTGGTTTTTGAGCTTTGGAAAACTAGGAAACTTGATCTAATTAGCTAGTCCGAGGGAAAACTGTTAGCCTAGGCAATAAGCAGCCAGTTTTTGTCTACTTTAGCTAAGATGTGGAAATGGGGGTGCAACTGGATTTGGCCCAGAGTGTTAAAAACTGCTGACTCACTGCTCAGAGTTTGGGAGTTTGTTTCTCCTAAGTCAGAGACCAGAAGTTCTGAAACATGGCACATTGCAGCATGTATAGAAACCCCAGGAGTATCTTTCAGCCAGTAGCTGAAAAAAAGATGAAACAGAGCCAGGCTTTATGGTACATGCCTGTTATACCAGCTACATGGTAGGATGAGGTAGAAAGGTTCCAAATTTGAGACTAGCCTCAGCAACTTAGCAAGACCTTGTCTTAAAGGCAAAAAGACTAGGGATGTAGCTCAGTGGCAGAGTGCTTGCCTAACATGCATAAGGGCCTACCTTCTGTCTCTAGTACTGCCAAAATAAAAAACAAAAATGATTTGGTAGAGAATTTTGACTCTGCAACCTCATCAAGATCCATTTTCATCCCAGCCACAGAGCCTGCGTACAGGGAGATGCAAAGGTGGTAAAGAAGGGTACTTCAGCTTCCCGGTTCTTTCTCACCCTTGCTTAACCAACAAACCTCAGCTGACAGAGGAGAGTTGGGAGTGCCTGTGCCCTGGTAGGCACTAGCAGGAATGGGCTCCCTCAGGCCTTGCATTGGACTCCTTAACTACTGGTGAGCCACAGTGCTGATGATGAGCTAGAGGCCAGGGAGAACTCTCAATGATACAGACTGGCACCCACGGCAACCACTGTTTTTTCCACTGACTTCAAAAGAGGATGAAAGTCAAATAGAAACTTAACTTGTATATAACAAATTAAACTTGGTGGTCAGAAAGTACTAACTGCATATACTAGGGGGTCTGTAAACCAAAGGATTAAATAGAAGTACTTAATAAAAATTAAAAAACTTTATAATTACCTTGTCATCCTGAAAATCAAAGTTAGCAAGCACAAATGGAGAAAACAACAAATCTTTAGTTCCATGAATAAATTTCATCAATGAAGTCTATAACAAGATAAAAGCTAACTTAAAAAACAATCATGAGTTTTTTCTCCTAAAACTAAGCCTATAAATAAATTAATACTCATGAAACTGGGATATAATGGACACTAATTAGTATTTATGTGATGGTGCCTTTTATTTCTTAGGGACAAACACTTGTAATTCTTTCTTGAGTTGATCTGGTATTTTGGTTTTACAACAGTTCTGAGTACTTCAGAGAATGGTCTTCCTGGCAGTGAACCTGGGCGAACTTGTATCCTAGGCCTGTGTGAGTTCTGGTCACACCCACTAGGAGGATGCTGGTGCAGACAAAACCTCCCTGGTGCTCTCTGGCAGTGGTGCAGACACACCTGATCCGACTGCTCTCTGGGCATTGCTTAGCATTGCCCTGCAAACTGGAAATTAGGTGGGACAAATATCCCTGAGGTGTCTGGAAGTCTCATTAGTGTGGCAGGCACCGTTTGAGGAGAGGGCAAGGTTGATATCATGTGTAACCTGGGAGCTGGGTAAGCAGGGACCTTGGCAAGATAGGGCCAGGCCACTGGGGGCAGCAGGGCACATGGAGGTGAGCGTGTGTGACACCAAAACTGCGTGCCCTACCAGCCTGATTGTTATGCCACTTGCTTCAGTTTCTTTTTCTTGCAGTTTCTTCTCAAACATACACAATTATTACTTGTAAATAAAAAAGAAAGATTATCAGTTTGTCACCTAGGAACCAAAGTTAGGAATTCTTCTTTTTTTGTAATCTGCAACTATATATTATACTGTATATATGTTAAATTCTATAGAATATAGAATATTGGGTTTCACTGTAGCTTGCACATGCCTGTATCATACACCCTATCATCTCCTCCCCTTGACCCCACTTCTCATCTAATAGTCTGCAGAGGAAATAAGCAGAGCCTTGTTTCTCCAGGCCTAGCTACAGTGGCAGCCTTGGGGACCACCCAAGAGTGCCCAGGTGACACCTACATGGCCCAGCCAAAATGGAGAGTGTCCTTCTGAACCATCTCCACTTAAGATAACAATGGAATATTTTTTTAAAAAAGCTGTACCCTCAGAGTGAAAATGTTCCTATGTGTTGGCTCCCTCAGGTCAGAGGGACAGGGCGAGAAGCAGAGGCCTCGCTCCAAGCCCATGCAGCCATACATCTTGCTCACCTTGGGCTGTATGGCCTCCTTCTGGCTCACCAGCTGGGACCTCAGGATGAGCACCTCCTCCTTGCGGACATCCAGCTCCTCGCTCACAGATGTCAGCTGCTCCATGAGGACACGGTAGGCCGGCGCACCTGGAGCAGTCACTTCTGGGGCACTCTTCTCATTGAGGGCCTTGCGTAACTCATTTAGCTCATTTTTCAGTTTTTTGTTTTCTGACTCCAGTTCCTGACGCTGGATGAGGAGATAAAGAAAAGTCCACTGCTGTCACCTCCACTTCCCACTGGGAAGCTCAACTTCCCTGAATGCGAGAGTTCTGCTGGAAGAAGACACCAGAACTCTGCCATGAGTGGCTTCCTAGGTCTGCTGGGAACTGCTCTGTATACAAAGGGCATCTGAATCAAGTGGAGTTGAGTAAGGCTAATGGCAGTTTACATCATCAACCCAAATTCCAGAGTCATAATGTATTTCAGTTTGCTCAGGGAGCACTGACAGGCCCAGAGAGACTGCTGGCTCCCACAGGTGGGTTCAGCCAGTCCTAAGGAACTCAGGTTTGTGTGCAGGTAAACACCAGGGCAAGGCCAAGTGTCCAGGTCAGAATGTATCCAGCAATGAGCCAGATGGCTGAAACCCTGAGATCTTAAGTACTTGCCTCTTACTTCTTTTGTAACACAGAATAAAAAGACCACTGAAATTTTAGGCTTCTAAATTATAATTTTTAAAAAATTTACTATATCATTTAAACTGATAAAAGTTCCTTCTAGCATTTCATTGACAACACATAATGTGTTTTCCTAACTTCTTTCCTGTGTGACATACTTGGAAAGCAGGTAGCAGAGCCTTGGGAATGTGAAGACAGACTGAGTGCCACCCTCTCTGGCTGCTCCAGGGGACACAGGGACCCTCACCCTTAGCAGTCACCAGTCCCTTCATGCCTCCAGCCAGCCCACTCCACACACCATTCAAACCATAGCGGCAGGGGCTCAGGACAGAATGGCGGCCGCACCAAAACATAGTGTTGCAAAGGCACCAGCTGGGACACACCCAGGCAGACAGGCGTGTGACTTTATCTTGATGTCTCGGGTAGCACGACATAGATAATGGCAGTGGAGGTAAGACGCTCTCGTTTATTGTTCCTTTCAAGACAATTTTGGGTTTGCAGTACCATATTAGGTCTTTTGACATACATCAAAACTCCTAACAATTCCTTTTTAGTCTAAGGAAATGTAACCCCTTCCATCCTGAACTGATCAATTATTTCATGATGATGAGAGCTCCCTCCTGACCCCAATCTCCAACCACCACATTCAGATTTGTACTGCCCATTTCTGTAGTTGAAAATACATAAAGGAGTTTACTTTGTGGCCTAAGCTCTGACACAGGTTTCTATCTTTAATGTGCAGCAGAATCACCTCGAGTTATTAACACTCAGGGTGCTGGGCCCTACTGCCAGAAGTTCTGATTTAATAGGCCTAGTAGTGTGGAGCCTGAAAATGTGCATTTCTAAGATCACCAGGTAAAACTGATACCATGGGCCACGGGCTAAAGTTTTTTGTAACTGTGGGCTCCAATCATAGCACAAAGAGGTCTTTATCTGTCCCTGTGCACATGAGGCAGGACAAGGTTTGCAGAGCAGACTGCTCCTCAGCCTCTGCTTTGTCCCCCCATATCCAATCAGATCTTGAGGGCAGCAGATGGGGTGTTTGAGTCCAGGTTATTTACCCTCAAATTGCAACTATTTCTGTTCCTGAAGCCTAGACTTTGGTGTGACTGAAACAGAGTTTATGAAAGGAAGCCACACAGGCTACAAGTAATGCTGAAAAAGGCTTCTGCTGAGGCTTCTGGGGAAACCCCCATCTCTGAGAAAGACAGGGTTTGCACAGGTCTCCTACAAAACCAAATAGCCAAAGTCCTGGCCAGAAGCTTCTCATTACCTTGAGGGACTCATACTCCAGTTCTGCACCTCTGATATGTGGTCTTTCTTCTTCCTGGGGAAAAAATAAAGTAAAAACTTTATATTTTGTCACATTTTTACTCTTACAACAGTTACTTGTTCTACAAAAACAGCAAAGAAGGTTTAGCCCTCAGTGTTTTAACTGTACTACTACTAGATGAATACTACTCCTCCTGGGCTACTCCCCCCAGCACACGGGGCGTGGGGAGCACACCTTCGCCTTGCTGCGTAGCACCTGCTCCTCCTTGCGGTCCAGCTCATCCTGCATCACCTGCTTCTCCTGCTCCAGCTCTGTAACCCGCTTCTGGAGCTTGAGGAAGAGGGACATGTCCAGGGGCACCCTCTTCTCACTGAGGTCCTAAAGCCCAGAAATCACAAGAGTCAAGGCAAGCCACTGAAGAAAGGATGGACAGATAAATCCATAGAGGAAATGTCAACACCCAAAGAGAATATATATAGACACAAATTAAACACTGAGGTATTGCTTCTCCCTTAGGAAGCCAGCAAAGACTAAAAAGATTAATGCCCTGTATGCTCAACAGTGACTCTATGACACTGTGGACACAGAAATAAATCTCTGAAAAGGGCAATTTAGCTGTTTTATTAAAATTTAAATGCAAAGCTGCAAGGGAAACACTTCAAAGAATCAATAATTGGGACCTCATCCTACTGAAAAGTTTTTGTACATCTAAAGAAATCACCAGCAAAGTAAAAAGAAAACCCACAAATTGGGAAAAAATCCTAGCTGGCTGTCCCTCAGACAAAGGTCTTCTATCTAGAACATACAAAGAATTAAAAAACATGTACCTGTCCAAA
>PVLD010013509.1:28207-55931 GCA_004027595.1 Dinomys branickii | reverse complement strand
TCTCACCCTGAACGCCCTCTGTGAGCACCTTGAGCCTCGGCGGCCTGCGCAATCACCACCTGTTCCTGACAGCAATGGGACGAGTCCACAGGCTTTAGGACTCACCCCAGACTACTGATGCGAGCAACAAGAGTGTCTCCATACTGCTTGCATATATGAACGTTATATGAACCCATGGTGACCGGGTGGGCAGCGGAGAAAGAACCTCCCAGAGGAATGCCACTCAGACATGGGAATATAGCAACATGTGAAGGACAGAAAGGAGGGAGGTGGATATCCTGAACTCGAGAGGGATCTGAGATAGGAAGTGAAACCCTCGGAAAGTCTAAGCAGAACCTCCTCTGGAGGAGAGGATCGCAGATCTGACATGGCGCAGTTGGAGGGAGACGAGATAGAGAGGGAGGAGGTTGCCGCTCCAAGCACACCCCTGCCCCACGCCCTCGTTTCGGCATTCGTAGCTTCAGCTTCGGAGACCCATTGCCCAGCTGCAAGGGGTGGGGAACGGTAATGCTGGAGCCACAAGGTCTGGACCCGCCCCCACCCATAGCACGACAACAGGGTGGAGCCGGGCGGTCTGCTGTGAGCATATGTGCTTTCCCACCTCCAACCATGGCAGTTTGTATACACCCCTGTATGTTATAGTATAGTCTGAGGCAGCTATATCTCTTCCCAAGGTGAGAGTCCAAGGATATAGATAAACCCAGGAGTACAGTTATTATCACAGGGAAGATAACTGATTGAGTGGTGGGGCAACAGAGATGAGGGAGGAGAAAAAACGAACTGATCAAAAGGGCCATCATCTGTGTAACCTGAGTAACAAAGATGAAGGTAACATTATGTAGGACAGCATCCAGAGCTAATTCCCTTCTATGATCTCTATAATTCTGTATTTCCTCAGTCGTTTTTGTATTAGCAGAAATGAAGATAACTTTATATTATACAGCATCCAGTGCAAATCCCCTACTATCTTCTCTATAATTTGGTATTTCCTTTAATGTTTTTGTGTTAACTAATGTGAAGATAACTATGTAATACAACATCCAGTTCTAATTCCCTACTATATTCTGTATAACTTTGTATTTTCTGTATTGTTTGTGGCTTTTCTGGTTCATATGTCTCCATTCTTTTGTCTTTAAAATAAAATTAAAAAAAAAAGAAAGACTAAAAAACAACATAAGAGAAATCTGAAACAATGGGAAGTAGGCACCTATTGTACGATTAAAGCATTTTCACACTTTGTAAAGTTTTTAAATTTTATATTCATATAAGATCCCAAACGTTTTATGCCACAAAGTGCAATGAGTTGATACAGTGTGTATAGTGTGATTGGTATGTAGCATTATACTACAAGTTCAGGACACTTTGTAAGTGTGTGTATTTCAGTGTTTAAATTATTATTTAACACTATCTTTTATAGGTATGGTCAGAGTAAAATTAAAAGTATGTGGTTTAATTTATTTAAATCTTTTCAGAAAGTCTGAGATCAAAACAGCTTTCCCAGCTATACTGTTGTAAAATTCTTTTTTGATACTGAGAATCGAACTCAGGACCCTACACTTGCCAGATAGGCACTGTGCCACTGAGCTACATCCCTGGCCTGTTTTTAAATTCTTGACAAGAAGCCCATGCAAGAATTTTTCCTACTTTATTCCTCTCTGGTGACTGCTCATTACTACTGCGCTCATGCAGTGTTGAAAATCAGTCACATTGGGTCTCATTTTTTGCTTCCTTAGTTAAAGCTTAGCAAGAGAATTGGTATTATTTAATAAATGGATTTTTTCATTGTCACTAATGTGATAGCAGGAATTTGAAGCCATCTGATTTTTTTAGCTGGTTCTGTTAATTCAGTAATGGCTTCATATTGCCAGTTATGGGCTGCAAAGTCACTGATAAGAATGTAGAGGTTTTGGAGAGACTTCTGTTCCAGCGATACATGAAAATATGAGCATACTTTTAACTTTCTGGATAGTCGGTATGCCTTCTGTTAGGCTTATGCAATATAACCTTGAGAGGTTATTTCTTTGTGTGTGTGGTACTGGCGATCGAACTCAGGACCCTGCGCTTGCTAGGCAAGTGCTTATTCCACTGAGCTATATCCCCAGCCGAGAGGTTATTTCTTAATATGATAGATGCAAATCATATTAGGACTTGTGAACAATTATTTTTCCTCTGCGATTAGTTTGTCAGTGATATGGTTAAATCTCAGGATTTGTAGGTTACCTAGATTTACAGATTCTTTATGGCCTGCCACGTGTTACTCAGTGGCACCTCCAAGATTAGATGCTATATTAGGAGAAAATAAATAAAGCTCATAAAATAAAATTTAAGACAGAAGAGAACGTAAAAGATCTTCTAATCCAGTATTTTTCCTCTGGCCCACTCCCCTGTTTTATAGATGAAGGCACTGCAGGCTGGGAGGTTAAAGAGCGTGTGTGTTCAGGAGTCCTGGTCATAGAACTAACCAATTGTAGGCAACTGGGACCCCAGGTTTCCTGGTCTTGCTCAGGTC
The DNA here is from genome assembly GCA_004027595.1 of Dinomys branickii. Lineage (NCBI taxonomy): Eukaryota > Metazoa > Chordata > Mammalia > Rodentia > Dinomyidae > Dinomys > Dinomys branickii. The sequence continues at coordinate 53,422 of PVLD010013509.1, read as the reverse complement.
TCCTTGTAGAAGCTGAAACAACAGAGAACTGTCTTAGCCCACATTTTAGTATGAAGTAGAACTAACTGCCCAAGGACAGCACGCTTAGCCGGTCTTCAGAGTCTTTGGAACAGGCGGGTGGTAAGAGATTGCTGCTGTAGCAAGTCCAGAGTAGGGGCTCAAGCACACAGCGTGCGTAAGGCCCTGAAAATGGGTATAAATATAGTAACACATTTCTGAGAGTCATGATGAAGAATAAGTAATGCATTTTAAGTGCTTAGCCTAGTGTTCAGCATATAGAAAAGTTTTAATAAATGTCAGCTATTGCTATTCATTGTTATAATAGAATTAAAATTCTGAATTATCTGTATGTGGGTCCAGCCTATTATATTATTTCCTCATCTTTGGCCATTTTTCTCCATCTTCCCCCGCAGACACACACACACACACACACACACACACACACACACACACACACGACTCCAGCCCTATAACCTTCCGACCCTCCAACCCTCTGTGCAGCTTTTTGAATGCCTCTCCTTCTGTGTGGATGGTGCTGTCTGGATTGGTTACTGCTCAGCAAGCTTCTTCCATCCCTCAAGACTTTGCTCACACATGTTTTTCGACATGGTGTTCCCAAAGAGTCTCAGTTAGAGAATTTATTGTTTCATACTTTTCTGTCTAAGCTGTCTGCTTCTTTGGATCACCCAAGCTCTTCGAGGGCAAGACTCTAAAAACTGTATGTCCTGCATCAGGTGTGGAATGTCACAAACAATAAATGTTTAAAGAATGAATTATGAGGCTTACTTTGTAACCCAGCTCAGTCTGCCCTCTGCTTTTCATAATTGTGGATCTCAACAATTGCTGTCAAGCAGACAAGAGCATGGCCACCCTTTACCACGTGTGTTCAGTTTCCGCTCTAGGATAACATAGACGTTAGACATCTCACTTGATTCATGGGTGCCATCTGATGGACACAGGCATAACTACAGATGCATGCTTAACTACATGGAAATTAAGGTTATTGCTGTTCATTAATGTGGCAGTTTCTATTGTTTCAAGGTATGTCCCAAAAGTGTACTTGGGAAAATTTTCTTGGTAATTCTTACTTCGTTGTTTTGTATCAGTTTCTTAACATGTTAAGAAATTGGTCAATTATGAATAATGTTTGAGAACATTAATTTATCTAACAAAATGCAAACTATTAAATGTTGTTTATTTTCTAGTGTAGTAATTTATTTGATTTAAAGTAAATTGAAATTTGGGATATTAAATTTAAAAAATTTTTATGATATTGAAGCTTTTGGGTTCATTTATTCACCAAGCATTTTACTGAGTACCTACCAAATGCTGAAATTTGTACAAAGTAGTAAGAATCAGACAGGCAGTTATAGTATCAGTGTTGTTATAAATAACATAAAGTTACGTAAGAGACAAAACAATACAAAATCCATTTAGAATTTTTTATGAATTGTTAATTTTCACTTACCCATTCATTGTGCATTATATGCATCATAAATACAAGGTACCAGTTTTATGTGTGCTATTTCGGCATGAATGTGAATTTAAAGACAAATATGTAATGATTTTTGCTAAAAGGTAGATAAGCATTCAGAATTTACTTTCTGTACTTCTTATGCCCCATTTATCTGAAGAGTAGATTTAAAAACAAAATCTGGAGCACTGCAATGAACCCAGAGATAAACAAAAGAGGCCTAAAGGGAAAACAACGATCACAAAGTCCATGTACTTTTCTTTATAAAAAGGTTAAACATTTTCCAATTTTAGAGGCTAGTCAATTGTGCAGAAAGTAGCTTTTCAGAAGCAAAATATGGCTTTATGGTGGAGAACTCAGAGCTTCTCAGACGGGTGAGAATGCTTTGCTGTGGGGACCAAACTGCTGGGAGCGAAGCGCATGTTACAACTCTCCCTTCATGCTCAGCGACAGCCTTGAGTCCGGAAGACACTACATCTGCTCTGTGCACTTCCTTTTAAAGAAACAAGACAGGGAAGTGTGGGTTTTACTTCAGGAAAATTTCCTTCAAACACTTTTCGTCATACAAAGTAAAATCGAGTTAAACAAGACTTTTGCGTGTGTAGCATACTTCGTTCTCCAATGGTGTTTGTCCGATGAGGTATTACGCAATTAAGCTGTCATTCATACAGTTTTCATCTGGAACATTTCTATGTCTATGTCCAAACTTATCTCTTTAACGGAAGAAATGGAAAAGACCCTGAGAATTTACCTAGATCTTGGGAACAATGCCATTAAAGTGCCATATTTATATATAATTGTACACACACACATACACATAGATCATTTTTTTTTGTATTTAAGGAAAGACTTCCAATTGAGTTGGCAACTGAGTTTACAAATAACTATTCAAGGCAAAAATGGCTGGTGACTGTTCTTCTAAAGTTCTATTAATTTTCACTATTTAATTGTCTGGATGTACCCTTTGTGCTGGAAAAGAAGCTTTGCTTGTCATGTTGATGTATTTAATGATCTCTTGACTAGGGAGCATCTAAATCCTCACAGTTTGTTTTGAAGTTGAATCATAGGTGCTACCTTGGAGAATCAAGAGAAATTAACAATTGAGTATGATGGATGACAAAGTTTATGGTTTTTCTGGTCTGACCATTTCCATAATGGTCTATAGTGCTTAAAACAATAAATCTTTAGAATATGGATTACCTGGGTATGAGAGGTAAAGGTTTAGGACACCGCTTCATCGCAGGTGTGGGTGTTGTGGGGTTTTTGCTGTTGTTTGTTTTGGCCGTTTTCAAGAACTAGCCTTCACTAAGCGATTCATTAGTGGTGGGTCAGTATAATTACAAATTTATTGTGTTCCTGCTGACCTACTGTGAAACCTGATTCAGACTTTCAATGTCTCTTTGGAACCTTGTTAATTTCTCAGGATAATGTGGTTCCTGACAAATGACAGTCTGGAGTATCTACTTAAATTATGTTTTTTATGGGACTTCACCAGTTCCCCATTGTTTTTAGAATACACAGTAACCTTTTTATTTTGGATCTTGCATCAGGTGGAGCAGCTGCCTCTTCCTAGGCTGCATGTTTATCCGTCCAACTCTTCTGGGGGTTGCTGTCAGGTACAATTTCCAAAGTTCCCTCCAGCACTTCAGGTTGTGTGGTGAAGTGGCAAGCAGTGGAACGCTGGGGAGAAGCCTCTGGGGTAAAGCACTTCGGTGGGGTCACATCATAAATTATATGTACTTGTTTTGTAATTAAATAGTTTTGAAATTACCTTTTTAAATAGTCATCTTTGTAACTGTTGTGAACTATTTTAAGAAGAGGATTATGTGCAACTTATTTTTGTATACGTGAAACCTATCACAGTGGCCCATATATGAGAGCACATAATCAACTCAAGCTAAACAATGTCAATAATACACACACACATCTCTACTATTTTTGCTTTAGTTTGGCCATTTATCTAAAGCAGGGTTTGGCAATTTTTTGTTCTTTTTTGTTGTTTTTTTTGTGGTACTGGGAATCAAACTCAGGGCCTTGTGCTTGCCAGGCAGGTGCTTGTGCAGCTGAGCTGTATCCCTGGTCCTATTTTTGTTCTGTGAACAGCCATGTAGTAAGTGTCTGGGCTTTGTGTACTATTCAGTCTCTGTCTCAGCTGTTCGCCTCGGCCCTTCTAGCACAAAGGCATTCACAGAGAATAGGAGGCCAAGGGCTGGAAGTAACGGGCTTCGCCCTCTTAGGTAGGCTGGCCAGACTCTTTAGAATGACCATTTATTGAGTACCTCCTGTGTGCCAGATACGATGCTTGCTCCTTTGTATAAATTACTTCACTTAATCCTCCCTACAACTCTGCAAGGTATGCATGGTTTGGCTGATGTGTACTTACAGTGACCCACTAGTCTTCTCTGTGGCAAAATCTATAGTTTAATAAATATTTTGGATAGTCAAGTCTTAGGAATTCAAGGCTAAGAAAAATAAGATGTTAAAACTGAGATGAAGCTAGAGGTAAAGTTGAAATTTAAAAAAGTATGCCTCAAGATTCCTTTTATTTGTTAGAGGTGAATTAAAAGTTGCCTTCAAGTTTCCTGGTACCCAATGCAAAGAAATAGAGCCAGTCATCAGCACAAGTCACAACATCCTTAAAATAATTATAGAAAGGTTAAAAACAATGCTTATGGCAAACATTACACTGGAGAAAGGTGACGGTGTAGTAGGTGAGGCAGAGAAAAAGTAAGCAACACACAGTGTTAAAAGTCAAGAGCTTGTTGAGGTCTAGCATCCTTAACTGAAACTCCTTCTAATAGACACGTTTTAATGAAAAAAATTTAGAAACTGATTTCTTCACAACAATAAGAAAGTTGTTATTTTTAATGTCATCTCTGTGAGTGTAGTGTGTTTCCTTTTGCTTATGTTCAACAAACCAAATGGTTGGTTTCCAACACTGCAGAGCACAAAGGGATCTGGAGACCCTTCCAGCTATAAAGCTGCACATTCTACTCACTGACAGCTCTAACTTAGTCATATTTTTTGAAAGTTGATACCAATGCAGTATTCTGTCTTTCCTTTTTGTATTACCACTAATTCTTCCTCCCTCTTAGCTCTTTGCCCACGAACCTCTGAATTGCTTTTCAGATCTTGGCTCACATATGAGCCGCGTAAGGAAGCCTCACCCACCGTTCCCTACAGTGGGCTGTGTCCGTGCTTTGGTTATAGCTCCTCAAAAAAATTTATAACCTAAGTTATTATTTGGCAAAGCTCAGTCTCCCCATTAGACCATGAGCATCATGGAGAGCAGATACATAGCTATTTTTGCCCATTATTTCTCTAGCAGCTACCACAGTGTGTGGCACATGGAAGACACTTGAGAAATACTAGTTAAAAGGATGTATTTCTAGCTCATCCAGCTGTTGTCTTAGAATTGGAGTTGGGAAAAGATGTATTTTTCTGAGTAAGGTCCATGGTCTATTGTCCATCCAAATTTTAAAATGTACCATTTTATCTGCAAGCAGGTGCATTCCCTGCTAAAATTAAAGCTTTTCTACACAATTATCCCATTTTTCTCTCGCTAAAATAAGATACTCTTTTAAACCCTGTATGCAAAGTGGCACAATGCTCCTGGCAATGATGATTTCCTTTCCCTTCTGCTACAGTTTGCTGCAGCATTCCAAGATTCAAAATTTCGTAGCAGTCCTCAGCAGAGATCAGGTCAACATTATGACCTTGCCTGGGCCTGGCCAAAAGGAAATCACTGTGTTGTCAAGGTGCTTTCCAGAGGTCATTTTGTGGCCTGTTTTACACAGCCTGCCAAGAGTGCCCTGATTGCCCACAGACTGCTGAGAAAGGGTTCCTAGTGCTCCCTGGCATCAGTAGGTCTCAAGTTTTATTAGTTTGCTTCAGCGGAAGGCTCAGCTCAGCAAGCATTGCTGATTTCACATGATCTTAAAAGAAGCTTGTGGTCTCAGGTGATGTAGCGATGTCAGGGAATGCAGTCAAGGTTTTTATAAGAATTAAAAATATCTACTTGCCCAACTGAGTCCTGGAAAGTGCAGAAGGACTGTTATTGTGAAGCATGTAAGTGTGTATCAGAATTTGTTCTGAACCTTTGTAAAAATACACATATCTGGACCTTATCCAATAAGAACTTTGAAAGTATAGAATCTGGTGATTCATCTTTTAGAAAACATGTTAAAATATAGCAAAGGTTTTTTTAAAAAGCAGATTCTAGAGCCTACGCTAAAACACCTTGATTTATTAAATATATAACAGCACCCATGAATCTGTATTTTTTCAAAATTCGTGCCTGTCCCTACTCCAGGTAACTCAAGCACGTGGGTAGAGTACTGGTCCTAGAGACACACTGATCAAATTCGTCCACTTAATTTTGTAGAACAAACCGAAGCCTTGCCTTAGTGTCCCTCCCTATGGATAGAATCAGAAGGTCTCACTGTGACCCTGCTCATGAACCTTATACCTGGGTTAAAAGGGGGGCACTAGACACTGTGTATGTGTTTTCCTGAGAAAATGATGTATTATAAAAGTTTTTAGTAAAGTTCAAAATTACAGAAAAATCCTTCAAAAAATTAGAAAACACATTCTTGAGATATAGTACATACTGGTTCTGTGCAAACCGGCAGTTCCTACTAGTGGTTTCCTGTCGTATTAAACAAGGTGCGTGTAAAGGAAGTATAAAATAGTATGACAGTACGTGTTTTATGGCAAAGGAGAGGCAAATATCTGAGCGATGAGAAGAAACACGGGGTGTGATCCTTTCTATCTTTCTTTGTGTCTTGTAGAATTATCTCTCATAAAATACTGAGCCTGGTTATAAAGCACCCTGCCCCATTTTTCCCTCTGGGCATGCCCACACTGGATTGTGCTGGGGAAACCCACTCTGTGCAAAGGCTTTGATTCTACCTGCTGGTCGCTCATAAACTGCTGCAGAGGAAACGCGGTGGCTGCATGGCGACAGTGTGTGGTGGTTGAGAGCTGCACTAGAGGTCAGATGAAGGACAGCACTGTGCAGCACTGAAGAGACTGCAGGAAGTTTTGTTCTGAAAAACTATTTTGCAGGCCAAGAGATGGCTCCTGGTTGTACAGGACAAATTTCCAAACTATTTGTTGTCAGCATTTGCTAGGGAGTGTACTCTTCTTTGCCTGTGGGTAAGATGCAACAAACCAAACTCGTTATCTTAAGATAGCCTCATATTAGCTCTGATGGTGGCTGGGAAAGCCAGTGATGAAGAATAGCTTCAACCTCCAAGCAGTGCAGGTGTTGTCCGTCACACAAAGTTACCTTCTGGTGTAGTTCGTGTTTGTCTTTCCTGATTGTAACTTCCTTGCTTTACCCCTTGTTCCCAGGTTTCCTGGGCACCTGTTTATCAGTCTCCCTCCTTATAGGTAAAAATCTGATCACATTGCCCCATGACGCTGAACATTCCTTATTGCATACTTAAAATATTTGCCTTTTGATAGGGGAAAGCTAGCAACCAAAAACTGAAGCTACGACGTTAAAATTTTGACATCAAAGAAAGCTACAAGAGAGAATGATTTAGGCGTGGAGATTCTCTTTGAGTAACTCAGGTACACTAGGTAAGGCAGTTACCGGCTCCCTGGACAGAAGGTGAACCCTTTCCCACACCCCCACTGCACATACAAGGAGCCTAAATCTAATGCAGGTTCTCAAGGCACTTCCTAAAGCCGTGTCAGCTTCCCTGCCACCCTGGCTGCTCCTGTTTGCTGGACGCACACCCTAAATAGCTTGACAGAACGCTGTGGACAGAAGCCAAGCGAGGCCCAGCAGAGTCCTCTGGCACTGCTCCTGTATAAATAGTTCTAGCCAGCCAAGGAATATTTTATCTGTGTTTGAGTTCCCTCCCTGGGAGTCTGCTCTCCCATCATAGCTACAGAATTCTATCTTTTGATTAATAACTCATGAGTGCTGTATAACTTCTTTGTAACAGTCCCATTGGCTTCCTGAACCCCCAAGAGTATTTTCAGTAAGTATTATCCATGGAATTTTCTTGAATACATTTGATTAACATTTTACAGAAGTTAATATTTCCCTAAGCTCTCTAGCCCAACATTCAGAACTGGAAGAAGGGGAATTTAATAATAGTAATTCACCATATTTTCTTTTGAAATATGAAGCGTATCTCTATAAATGGATATTATTTATATTTTTCTTCTATAAATCTCAAGTGTTTAGAATGCAAAACAATTTCTTTCTTCTTGCTGTAACTGCTGAAAAGATAGAAGCTCTCCCATCACAAAAATTTTGCCAGACTGTTTTGGTCAAATGCTGCTTGTTTGCTCAACAGACTTACGAAAATATCTGCTGGTAGGCTATTTCAGTGCTGCCATCGCTCAGGAGAACGTGTGTGTGTGTGTGTGTGTGTGTGTGTGTGTGTGTGTGTGTGTGTATGTGTGTGTGTGTGTGTGTACTCTTTAAAAACAAAATTAAGAAAAGGACCATGGAATTAGCATGACCTTTTCTGCTGAATTCCTAATCCTTTCCTAGAATATATGTGGTAATTGAAGAGCAAACAATTCGTTTGTCACCACTTTGGAAGTACAAAAATATCTTGAACTTTTCTTCAGACTGTAATCAGATAAAATTTTTAAGTCTTTATAGTTTGAATGAAGATTTTAACCAAAATAATAGAATAAGAAAAAGGAACCACATGGCCAAACAATATGTACTGTGACTCATTAAATCTTACTGCTATTAGTAGGGATATAGAAAAGGGAGATAACGTAGTTTTATGTATAAAAGCAGCCATCTGGGGTTGGAAACCACACTACAGCAAGTGGGATTTGAGTTTTATTTTCACACTCTCACAGGCTTGGTGCTACCACAGGTAAGTATGAATTATATGACTTATAAACTTAATAAAATGTTGTTGCATGAGGAATCCCAGCGGAATTGTCTGGAATAATAGTCACCACTTCAGTGTTTAAGCTAAATTAAAACTTCCTTCTCTGTGTTAGGTAGGTAATATGACCTTACGGCCCCTCACATAGAGTGTCATGCCCTCTGGAGTGGTTACTTTGCCACACTGACTAGCATTTGCATGCCTGCAGCTTTGGTTCTCCTTAGCAAACTTAAATCTCCTTAACAGGCATAAGATTTCATTTATATGCTTCTAGTTAATGCCTGGGACTTCTTCCTGGTGCCATCTCTAGAAGGAATCACATTTGTCTTGAGATGGAATTACGAATTCAGGAGCAGAAGATTGTCTCTCAAAGAAGCTTTTCTTATTTAAATAACCTCTCCAGGTTAGAAGTGCCAAGACTAAAAATGGCAAGAAATGACACTCAGCAGGCACAGCAGAAGAGTAACTCTCTCGCTAATGTCCTTGTCCCGGTGGGCAAGGGCACTCACTCTGACCTTGTTTCAGAGTGCCGGGAGCCAAAGCGCAGCTGTCACAAGTTAATGATACGTTACCATAAGAAAGATGGACTCCAGGGTGGGCCCAAGAAACTAATGTGTGGTCCGTGTGCTGGCTCCTGCCAAATCAGTACACACGCTCACCTCCAAGGGCAAGGAGACCTTGCCCGCAATGAAATGTTGCTCCCCCTCCTTTCTGTCCTGAAGGAGTCCCATACTGATCTCTGCTGTGTCTTGTCGAAACCTAGCTATCACACCCCTGAGCTATGAATTCCAGCATGTGGCCTTCTGCTTGGTATTTGCAGAGTTGGTTTCCCGTCATACCTGCTGTATGCTTTCTTCCTGCCAGCTTCCTCACCAAGAGAGTCATTGATTAGATGCCCTTAAGGAGCCAGAGCTACCATCCTATTGTGCGTGTGAGTGGTATTAAGCATACCCTTTACCTGGTGCATAGACCAGCCCCTTTGGATGTAGGCTTATCCGTTTATAACCAACGCGAACAGTGGAAGTCATAGTTAGGCAGGTATGAAAAGCGCTGATACCAATTATTCGTGTGGTTGAATGGAATTTGAGGAAAGCTCTCTGCTTAAATTGTATGTGTGTGTGTGTTTGTGTGTGTAGAAGGATAACAAAATCACAATATTTGAAAGATCATACAACTGTAAATTTTTTTGTCTTAGTAAATTTAGCACTCTAGACTTTTCTTAAGGTAAAAGTGTTTCTTCAGATACTTTCCCCAGGTTTTGAAATTTTAAAATCTATTAGTTTTTAAAAGTTAATTTGAAATTGGATCTTGTACAGAGATCAACATTTACAGTACAGCTCATTACAAACTTTATAGTAAAATCCATTTCGTGGTTTTAAAAATATCTTCTAAATAAGAAGAGCTGTACTTTTTTTTTTTGGTCCTAGGAACCGAGTTCACGAGCTCTTGCTTGCTAGGCAGGTGCTGTGCTGCGGAGCTGTATCCCCTGGCTTCTAAATAAGAACTGACTGAGTATCCAATAGCTTACATTCTTTTGAATGCCATACCTAAAGCTTTATAAAAAGTACATATAATATGCTACATTTTAAACTTGGTAAGAAAATAGAACATTTAATTAAAAAGGAAAGAATGTAACATTTTTAAAATCCCACAATGAGATGAAGTATTAAATAAAAATGATAATCAGATGAGACATACTTTCATAGTTCAATTAAAGACCAGAAGCCTGTTTTTAGTGCCCAAAAAGGGTAGTAATTTGACCTTTGCAAATTTCCAGAGAAAAATACTAAAAGTGATTTAAAAACAGGTCTAATTTACTTGTGGTATGTTTCTACTGGAGACTATATTTAATTGTATATCCCTTCATATGTGCTCCTGAAACCAACCTTTTCCTTCTTGGAAACTTGCAACCAAAATAATGTGTCTGATATTTTTCTTTGCAGTTGTATAGAATAAATATAACAGCTTTTCCTTATAGAGTCATTTTGGGGGTGATGTGTTCTCTAAAATATGCAGAGATGGGTAGTTTTGAGGCTTTCCTTAAATATTCAAAGTAAATTTAATGTATTTCTCCATTTACTTGGCTTTCCCTTTACTCTCAGTAGACCTGCTGTCATCTTTAACTTCCATCTTGTAAGACTGAAGCCAGTGGCCATGTTTTCCTTTTCCGTCACCAGATTCTACACATGTGTTCATTCGTTCTCTTCTCCTGGCCTTTGTCTGACCTGGGCCACTTTACCTTGTAATCCAGTCACCACAATAGCCATCTCCTTTTGTAAAAAAAATTCATGTTTCCCTTTTCTGATTCAAAATACATGGCATTTACTGTTTCACTACTCATCACATAGCCGAGGTTAAGTTATTTAACCTCTCTGAGTCGTACACATCTGTAAAAAAAACTATTGCGGTTGTGGCAAGGGTTAAACAAGTTAACATGCACAAAATATTTGATACAGTGCTAGCAGAGAGAAGTATTATTTTTATTTTATAAAATCTGAAAAATGCAGAAAATTATACAAAGAAAAAATCACCAAACTTATTACTAAAGTAACTAATGATATACGTTAACGTAATTCAACCAGTTTTTCCTTATACATAATTTTACTATTTTTAATCCGCTTTTTAATGTGAACATTTTCCTATATAATTTACTATTCTTTCATAACTTTTCTTTCACTGAAGTTTTGTTTATTTTGTCTTTTCAGTGCTGAGTTTCAAACCCAGGGTCTCACTCGTGTCGCACAAGAGCTCTACCACCAGGCTACACTCCCAGTTCCCAGAGTGTGATTTTTAATAGCTGCATTTTATCCCATTGCATGGTTATTTGATAATTTAATCAACTAACTTCTGAAATAATTTTATTATGAGTTATACACTGACAAACATGTTTGCATACAAGTGTTTATGGTCATCTTTAAATTTTCCTTACAGGCAGCTGTGGTGGCATACACGTCTATCGCCAGTACTTAGGAGCCTGAGGCAGGAGGGTCTCTGGGAGTTCGAAGCCAGCCTGAACTACATCAGGAGACCCTGTGTCAAAAAATTTTTTTCCTTAAAATATTCCTAAAAAACAATTCCTAGGTAAAAGATGTAAATTATCTCAGGGCTTTTGTTGCAGCTTTTCATATTCCGTGCAAAGAGTATAATTATATGCCGTTTCCCATCCACAGCGTAAGCCGGTACTGCTCCCGTGCTTCAGGCTTTTCACCCGTCTTCACTTACTCTCATTCTGCTTCGGTGTGTCTTCAGCTCAGCTTCGTGTTTTTATTCCTCCATAGGAACCCGTAGTCACAACTTCTTACACTGCTGTTCTGCCCTCAGATGAGTACCTGACCTCAAAATTAGCCTTTCAGGCTCCCCCAGATTGCTTCCCTGATTCTTTTTCTGACCCCTCTTCATTCATCTCCCTAGGGCTGCTCAACACTTAACATGACTCAGGTATTAAGTAAATATATTCATTAATCTGAAGATTCTTATTATTGTATTGTTTTGTAAAATATGTTTTTCTCAGTATTTCATGTAAGTTTTGTCTGCACATCAAAATTTCATGTTCCTTTATGGTAGAGGTTTGTCCTCCTAACAGTGTCAAATTTAATGTGCTTTACTGAGGTGAATTGTGAAACATTTAGCAGCTCTTAAAATACACTTTTGTGTCCTTCCAGAATTTTTAATATATGTCAGTTATTTCTTAAATAGCAGGTCTTGATAATAATAAGTTTTTTAGCATAATGACCAGTATCAGCATTCTACTTATTAATTTATAATTATATGTTTTTAAAATTTTTTTCTCCTACTGAGTTCTTTTCATAGGGTCTGTTCTAGCTCGCCATTGGCCGTTTTCTAGAGTGAAGGCGGTGTGCATAATAAAAATGTGTGGGAAGTTTGTGAGTGCACTGGACACCTTCTGTGCCCTGCCTTATAGTAGCCATTTCACTACGGAGCTGGGGCGGTAACTCTTAACTGTGACCTTTCACTCTCTGCCCTAAAGCTTCTCAGCAGTTCAGGTAAATACAAATTCCCTGCATGTCCAGGGGAATGAATTCCCCAAGACATAGTCTTCAACTGAGGTGTACAGTTCTGAGGTACATTCTGTAAGACTCCTCCAAGGGTCCCTAGCAGAACTGAGCCCATTGCCGAGTGGAAAAGTAAAGGGAAGAATGTGGCGGGTCATGGACAGGGCAGTAAACAAAGCTTCACAGCCGACTTCCTGTGTGAAGTACCTGATTCGCCATTTGGGCGGGCAAGTGAAGACTTAGGTTTGAGCTAGTTACTGTCTAAGATGCTGGCATGAATGATAAGTAAAGACCAAGTGTGGTTCCAGTCGCCAGTAGAAAAATGTACTCTTATGGTCTGTTTGGAATTATGGAAGGAAGTTTTGTTTGGGGATAAAGAATTAAAAACTGTCAAAATGTTTTCTCCAGAGGCTATTGAAAAGTACCTGATTCTTGCTTACTATCATGGCCTTTTACTCTATGGCACAATTACTGAAGCAGATGCTGGCAGAATTCAATGATATGTAAAATACAGTCCTTATTTCCACCAAACTGCGGGGTAAAATACCAGTGCTTCTATGAGTTACTGCAAGTCTGTGGCCTGCCTAGGTGTTTGCAGACATACATCGGGCAGCGTGCACAGAACAGATAGCAAACATGGAAGGGTATGGAGAGCTTGGCCAGTAGTTTGTGTGCTTAACTCAGAGTTACTGTGAAAGGACAGGATGGGGAGGACGTAAATGGCTTCCAGAGAGATGAAGCACTGGATACAGGTGGCACACGGGTGATGTTAGCAAGGCTGTTGTTTTTTGAGTGGCTAATTTATAAGAATATAAAAATGAGGACTTAAATTCCCAGTAGCACTTACTTATCTTTGATTCAGGAATAGGTAAGTAACCTCATATTTTAATTTTGTTTTTCACTTCATTTTTACAATCTCAGTAAAAATTTTAAACTAAATTGTTCTCTGTGTTATTTTTTACTTATGGAATAATTCCAGTCTCAGCTAAAAATATATTTTTGAACATAAGCTCATGCTTGAACATAAGGTAAAACTGCCATTTGAATACATTTAGAATGCCACCCCAGTATCACAGAGATTTCTTGAAATATCTTGACAAATCTAATATTTTACCTAGAGTTCTTTCCTTCTGTTCCTCCCAAGAATCTTTTCCAATAGAAAGAACTCTGCATATGGAGTTATACTGTTTTAGAAATGACATGCCATAATATAGCCCCAATATAGTCAAGATACAGGAACAATTTCATCATGATTGTAATTATGAAAGTAAATTTTATTTAAGACACAGTCAGTGGACACAACTGGGAGGAAATATGCAGTGTGCTTTTAATAATAAAGAGTATATTAATATTTATAAAGTGTAATAAGTTGGAGAACCATTTTCTCTAACTGATAGATTTCTCATGAAAGACAGATGTCACACCAAATAGCTAGATAGTGTGAATTTAAAAATAATTATTCACCAGTGTCAGAATATTATTTTCCAGTGCCAGTAGAAAATTGTTATTAAACTGTAGAATTAAATATGTTATGCTAATGTGATGAGTTCATTTACATTTTGTGGAATAACTATTTGTTGTATACTAGCTGGCTGGAAGAGAAACAATATTTGGTGGTATTTTAAAGTTGAAATTTCATAAGCATGTAACTTAGAGAGTCCAAATATAAATCTGGAAATAAATAGTGCATGCTATCTTCAGCTACTCTGAGGACTGAAATACCACTTTTCCCCACCATTTCTCCACGTGACTGTTCCTGAGAAGGCAGTTGTCATTGTTCTGGCAAGTTCTTTTCAACTTGAATTGTGCTAACATTTAAAAGGAATTATGAAGCTTACAAATATATTTTAAAGATAATTTTTAAAAATCACAATAGTTAAGAACATGTAAATAATAATGAATTATGGAAAGTAAAGTGTGTCTTCCACCATACATAGTATATGATAATACTAAGTGTAGTACATAAAGTGTGTGCTTTACATAAAAAGGATATGCTGTCACTGATACTCGGTAGCTTTATTTTTTAACCTCAACAATGCTTCATCATGGTGTTTGTTCTTCCTGTCAGTACATGTGATCATATCTCATATTTTCCAAAGAACAGAGTATACTAGTTCATAAATGAAAAAATTCTGAACCTTTGTTGATCAGCATGTATTGGATTTTATGTATGTATTTACAAATATCTTTGCATATTTAATTCACATGAATTTTATATTACTTTTACTAATTTTTAAATTGACATAACATTGTGTGTTTTCATCTTGAACAACAGATTTTGAAGCATATACATTACAAAATTGTTAAATATGACTAGTTACCAAAATGTATTTCCTCACATTTTTGGTGATGGCACATAACAGCCCCCATCCTTACATTTTTCAAGAATACAATGTATCAGCATTAGCTGTAGTCCCCTGGCTGTAGAATAGCTGTCTTGAAATTTAGATCATGCAGTGTATGTATTTTTGTGCCTGGTGTACTTCCTTTAATATAATATCCTCCAGATCCATCCATGTTGTTCAAATGGCAGGATTCTAGCCATTTTATGGTGAAGTAGTATTACATGGGTTACATGTGCCGCACTTTCTTTACTTGTGCGTCCATTGATTGGCAGTTTGATTACAAATTTTGGCTGTTTTGAGTACTGCTGCAGTAAACAGGAGAGTACAGATATCTATCTCTTCAACATGCTGATTTCATTGGTATTACATGCCTGGTAGTGGGATTGCTGGAACATACGGTAATTATATTTTTAATTTTTTGAGGAACCTCTATATTGTTTTCCATAATGACTGTACTAATTTACTTTCCCACAAATGGTGTAAAAGCTTCCGCTTTTCTGAACATCCTCACCAACATTACTATCTTTTTTCTTTTTTGTAATAACCATTCTTATTGAAGTGAGGTGATATGGTGGTTTTGATTTACATTTCATTAAAGATTAGTGATGTTGAACATTTTTTCATGCACCTATTGCCCATTTCTTTGTATTCTTTTGAGAAGTATTTATTCAGGTCTTTTGCCCATTTTAAAATTAGATTATTTTTGTAGAGTTTGATTCTTTGGTGTATTTGTTTTTGTTTTGCTACTGAGTTGTTTTGAATTCCTTATATATTTTGGATATTAATCCCTTGTCAGATGTGTAGTTTGCACATATTTTCCTATTCTGTAAACTGTCTCTTCACTGTTTACTGTGCAGAAGCTTTTTAGTGTGGTGTACTACGGTTTGTCTGTTTTTGCTCATATTATCTCTGCTTTTGAGATTTTATCTAAAAAGTCCTTGCCCAGACCAATGTTAGCAGTGTTTTTCCTATTTTTCTTTCAGCAGTTTCCTAGTTCCAAGTCTTACAATTTTGATGTCTAATGAGACACAATGGTCTAATTTCATTCTTTTATGTGTTACTATTAAGTTTTCCCACACTCTATTGAAAAGACTGTTCTTTTCCCAATGTATGTTCTTGGTAGCTTCATTGAAAATCTGTTAAGTATAGATACATTTATTTATTTCTGGGTTATATATATTTTTTGCATTGGTTTATGTCTGTTTTTATTCCACCACCATGCTGTTTTGGGTACTATAGCTTTGCGTTGTATTTTAATTTCAGGTGTAGTGTACTGCCCCAGCTGCCCCCACCAAGATTATTTTGGTTATTTGGGGTCTTTAGTGGTTCCATATGAGTTTTAGAAATTTTTTTCTATTTCTGTGAAAAATGTTATTTGTACTTTGGTGGAGGTGTACTGAATCCCTCAGTCAATTTGGGGAGTCTGGGTATTTTAATCATAGTAATTCTTCCAATCCATGAACATGAGTTGTCTTTTCATTTATTTGTAACAAACAACATTTTAATTTATGCAGTTCATAGCCCTATAGTATTTCTAAAAATTAACTATGTACATAGGTCTTCCTTTGTCTTATTCTGGATCCATACCCCATAGGCAATTTCTTTAGCAGTTTATCTGAAAACTGTCTCAGTGCTTCTGATATAAGTTCAGACTATACACCTAGTTTGTTGGCTTATCAACTTTAAGTACTATGCAAGTGGAGCAGGACTGTGCTACAAGGACATGCCAACCCTTGACAATCTGAAAGGATATGTTTTAAGAATTTCAGAATTTACCTGATACAAATTATCATTAAATTTTTTCTATAAAGTGTGATTTAATGCTCACAGTGATTCTTAGCTAGGAGGGAGAAGCATATGGTACTACTGCAGCCCACCAGCAGAATGTGTGAGTCTTTTGTAAGGCTTCACTCAAAATACATATGACTTCCTGCCCACAGTCAAGTAGAGTGTGCTTACCTGATGGAGAAATCACTGCAGAGATTTCCAATGTGTCTGGGTGTATGTTGTGCAACTAGCCTAGAAGTTTATTTAACAGATGAACAAACAAATATATATATATGTATATATATGTATACATATGTATATATATGTGTATATATATGTGTATATATGTATATATATATACATATACATACATACATACATATATATATATATTTATAATGACTATGATTTATTTTCAAATTAGCAGGTCTTGTCCTAGATCTATTTTTTCTTTGTCTCAGTGTTTCACTGTGAGCCTTAGCAAAAGCTCTCCTTCCTCTTTAGTTCACGAGAGTGCTGGTGTGAGCACTACTGAGGGAGAATAGCACAGCACAGCAGGGATGTGTGTAGCATGGCTGAGTGCTGTGTTTTAAGCTTGAGTGAGTGTCTTTCTTGTGCAAGTCATGTTTGTATCATGCAAAATTTTATTGCATTCGTTGGAGTTCTTTGGAGTTCAGAGTTCTTTGGAGTAGTTGAAAGTCTGAGTATTACTAACTCTGAAAAACAAACCAAAGCCATATTTTATACCTTTCAACTTGGTAAAAAAGAATTAGAAGTCTGACTCTACTTGAAGATCCATCCTGCTGGGTGCAGTGGAGTTTAAAAATCACAATGACAAGGGTGCCATTGTCTGGAGGTTGGTTACACAGTGCTTTGTGTTCTCACTGCAGCACCCGAGGGTAACTGAAAAGCTTGAGATGAGAAATACTGATGGGGTTCTCTGTTCTTTTGGCAGACTGCAGCTGAATATGTAAAATCTCGACTCCCAGAGGCCCTTAAGCAGCATCTTCAGGACTATGAAAAAGACAAAGAAAATAGTGTATTGTCTTACCAGACCATCCTTGAACAGCAGATTCTATCAATTGACCGAGAAATGCTAGAAAAATTGACTGTATCCTATGATGAAGCAGGTATGTTTGTTTTAACATTCACATGCAAATTGTTTTACAGATCTTGTTTAAATTTAAACATTTGCCAGGCGTGGTGGCACATGCCTGTAATCCCAGCCCTTGGGAGGCTGAGGCAGGAGGATTGCTGAGAGTTAGAGGCTGGCATGAATTACATAGCAAAACCCGATCTCAAAAAAACCAAACATACATACATACATACATACATACATACATACATACATACCTTTTTCTGAGGTAGAAGATTAAGGGCAAACTAGATGCAAAGTTATATAATATAGATTAATAGTATCTATGCAGTTTTAATGTCAAAATTTTTTCAGGAGATTGCTAAAAATGGCTCTTAAGTATCAAATACCTTTATATGTTTGCCCTTTTTTTGAAAAATGGAATTTTCCTCATCGTTTATCAATCATGTACAACTATTGGTCTAATCTTTTAAAGTGTCACTTCAGTTTTGGATACCAGCTGAAAACTTTTACATCTGATAATCCAAGAGCTGTTATTTGATTCAGCTATTTTCTTTTTCAACTACAGATATTTTATTTTCTAAAGAAGGGTTTAAAAGAAAAACTTGAGCCAGGTACGATGGCACACACCTATAATCCCAGCACTAAGGAGGCTGAGGCAGGAGAATTGCCATGAGTTTGAGGCCAGCCTATGCTACATAGTAAGTTTAAGGCCAATCTGAACTACATAGTGAGTCTATTTCAAAAAGTTTTTTTTTTTATTTTAAGCTGAACTTGGCTTTCTTCTTCTTTTTTTTTGTAACGGGAATCGAACTCAGGGCCTTGCCCTTGCCAGGCAAGCGCTTGTGCCACTGGAGCTAAATGTCCAGCCCTTGGCTTTTCCTTATATAGCAACTCAGATGAAACTGATCCCTTAACACCACAGCAGAGACTTTGACTTTCTGCATGCCTTAAATTAATCAGAGAACTTATTAATGAAGTTGTGGACAGACCTCCTTTTAACACCATTTTTATCTTCACATGATCTCTTAGCTAAAATCCAGTTTTAGTGAAACTTGCACAGTACTACTTACAATTATTAAAATCTTTAATAGAAATAAATTTGTGCAGCAGAAATATCCTGATTAAATTTATTGTACCTCTCCCACACAAAAAAGGAGGAAAAAGTGCAGGAAAATGGATTTCTCGTGTTCATAGTATTAATCTCTATTTTGATATCAGGAACTTCGGCTTTTATTTCCATCACCTGCTTTTCTTTCTGTCTCTCCTTCTCGCTGTCCCTATGCTCCCCCTCTGACGTGAACATCTCACTGCCATAGGCTGGTGAACAGGTGAGGGTTTGTTTTGAGGGTGCCTTAGAACATAAGCAATCTGGATGCTTTATTCTGAACACCCGATTTCAAGCTAAGATAGGGCCCAGAAGAGCGAAGTTTCAGAAGACGGTGGTGCTGCGTTTCTTAACCCCAGTGCCAGTTTTTTAGTTATTGCCTTGTCCGCATTTTTGTTCCACCCTCTAACCTTCCACATCTCTCAAGCAGGAGCCACGTTTCCGTCCTTACCCCGGGTGTCTCTACTTCTCTGATTCTCTTGTATTTTTCCAGACACATTGAGTTTCTTCTGCCTGGTCACTTGTACATTAGATATTTGTGTTATTCTTAATAGTCTTCTCTTTAGAAACATTATCCATCTTCTCTCTTATCCTTGATGGAATAGAGTACAGATATGATCAACCCCGATCAAAGTTATATCTAAATATTCTTAGCCTCTTTGAGATTATAGAACATGTATGTTCAACCACTTTCTACCCCCATACCCATTTTATGGTGAGAAAACTGAGACCTACAGACTTGTCTGCAATAACACAATTGCTTAGTTGTAGAACTGAGATGCTAATGGCCTAATTACTAACCAGGCTGTTCTTTCTCCATGGAACATGACAGCAGGGTCTGGAGACCTGGGCATTTCCCGTGGCTTGAGCCTCCCATTCCTCGTGTTCTTTCTCTCATCCTGGCAAAGAATGCAGGGCTGGAGCAAAGCTGATTCAGGGTTCTGTAGGTTGGCTGGCCCAGAAGGAAGAGCTCAGAAAAGCGGAAGTAGTGTGACGCAGAGGTTTACTTACAACATTGCAAAGGCGGCAGGGACAAAGCTGCCGAGCGACAAGTTTGCTCTGTAGGGAGAGCTGGAAAGTGACCTCCTTGGAAAGGTGGCCTTGTTCTGCCCATTTTTATAGGGGTTCTAAGGCAATGAAGGTCTCAGCCTTTGTTGCTGGGATGAGATTGTTGCTAAGATTTATGGAGTTTTAGAGGTTCCCAGTATTCTTAGAGGAAGGGGGTCTCTAAGAATAACTGTTCTATGTTTGTAAAGGTTTCGCAGAGGGCAGTTTCCAGTAGTGGGGTGGTCGTTTTTATAGCCGTCCCCCATGCCACATTAGCCATACCCTGCTTTCCTACCTGTCTCCCCTTCCCACTGTCCCTGTGCTCCCTCCTCGGACTCATCATCTTCCTGCCATCAGATGGGGAATGTGTAGAGTTCTTGTCTTTACCCCTTGGAGGGGACACTGAGGTGACTGGGTATTGGGCTTGTTGCTAGCTGTTTGACCTTGTGGGCTAATGGGGGAATTTGGGTAGATACTTTTGTCTCATTGCTGAGATAAGATACTTGATGCAGAGAGTTAAGGGAGGAAAGGTTTATTTGGCTCCCAGTTTATAGAGATGTCAGGCCACAGCCAGCTGGCTCCAAGGCGGGGTGGTATGGCAGACAGACATTGGAGAGGATAAACAGTTCATGGCAGGCAGAAGGCAGCAAATCAAGCAAGAGACCTTAGCAGCATCTCTCTGCCACTTTTATACTATATCTAGGCTACTGGGATTAGGGTGGGTGCCAAACCAATCAGTGGAGTGATTTAGTAATCACCCACCCTGAATCCTATCATTGTACTGTGAATGAGTCACACACTCTAGATCCAACCTTCTATGAAAAAGCCCCACCTATGACCGCATGAGGCTTTGGGAGGACATCTAAATGTAAGCTGTAATGGGTAGGGATGGCAACCTGCACTGGGTGGAGCAGTGTTGCCTACACAGAAGCAGGTGTCAAAACCACAGGCCATCAGCTCTGAGCCACAAAGCTGCTTGAAAACTGCTTCTTGTTTATAGCCACACAGAGCTCGCTCTTTCTACCCCCTAAAAAGGACTAGGGTCTCTTAATTTTCCCCAGGGGTCTCTTTTGACCCTACAACTACACTAATGCAAGTTCTCAGTTGCATAGTATTTGTTAAATATTTAGCAAGGCACTGTACTAGGTAATTAGAAGAAAGAAGGAAGAGCATTAAAAAGATGGGCTGGAATCTGAAATGTGGAAAACAGATCCTCTTTAATGTCTAGTGAGGAAGCTAAAACATACTTGTGTGACCGCTAGGGAAAAACTCCCTAAGGATTTGAGACTGAAGATAATGTATAATAGTCATACACTATTAAAGTTGAACTGGCATGTGGGGTCAACTGTTAGTGAGAGAGGCTTAGGTTTTACATGCACTTCTTTAGGGAGGGCATTAGTATAAACCATGAAAAAATGCTGAACATGGTTTTATGAAGAAAAGAGGAAGGCATTTCAATGCATGAAGGGATACAATTAAATGTCAGTCATAACCCTCCACCACCAAATTTTTCTTCTTCAGGAATAATTTTCCAATTTCCTGCATTGTTGTTGAGCAGCTATGATCCTCACAGGTACACATGTGCTTTGCATAGCCTGCAGGGGCAACTCCTTGGGTGCAGAATTAGCCTATCCCTAAACTCTGCAGCTGGAAACACACAGAGGATTGAGAATTAGACTCTAAGTCCCAGGATTTTACTCTAGCTTAACGGATGTTATCATTAGCAAATTAATTTCTTAGAATCTCTGTTTCTTCATCTGTAAAACTGAACTAACAGTGTTTCATGCAGTATTATTATATCAAATATGTCATGTTGGGACCATGCTAGAAATCAGGGTGCAAATGCTAAGTTATGCCACTACTGGTGAATGGGAACAGATTTGGGTCTTGTCTCTTCCTCAAACCACTATAAAATACTTTTCATCTTTTCTCAGCATGTAGTATTTGCAGAGGCAGAAAGAATTATTAAAAAATGATCTTCGAGAAGTGAAGCAGCATTGAGTTGTTAAACTGTGCACACGGGGCTTGGTGCCTGACGCAGAGCTGCAGGTCGGGCGGGGCCCCTGTGGGTTTGGCCAAATGGCTTTCATTGTGTTTTTTTTCCTTTTTTTAAACGTAGGAAGAATTTATTGGGAGAAACAAAGCTTCTATTTAGGAGGGGCAGAAAGGGGCCCAGAAAGTAGGTTGCCCACCAGCCATGCTTTTCAAAGGTGTTTCTTGAGGTGGGTTTAAGGTGGAACATAAGATCACAAGTATAGTTGCCTAGGTGACATTGGTACAATGGCAAATCATAGGATGGGTGTGTGGAAGGACAAAATTATGGTCAACCAGCAAGTTTACAAGTATAGTTGCTAGGGCAATACTGATTAAATGGGGGGTCAAATTGGGAAACAGGTCACGTAGCAAGCACACGTGGGCTCATTGTATGTTTTAAAATCAAAAGGTTACTACCGCCTCTTCCATAACTTACGTATTAATGATTTCAGTCAAAGTAAGAGGAGAAAATAAGAAAAAATATCCTATTTAAGAGGCAAAAGCTTTCATCGTAATACAAAGGAATTCAGATAGAAACTTGGTCGTAGCATCTGATACCAGGAGGTACAGCTGTACTGTCCCAGGACTCTCGTTTGCCTCAGTGACTTGCGTTCTTTGCGTGCCGTCCCCGTTGTTTTCACTTTCTCACGTTCTTAGTTCAGCTCTCCCAGTGTTAGGAAAGGTTTGTTAGTTAAAAAATATTCTGGTCTCCAGAGAGGTTAATTTGTCTTCAATGCGCACCCACTGACAAATCAGCCTGAGTGATTTAATGACAGTTGTCACCATCTGTGGCTTCTAAACTTCAGAGACCTAATTAATAAAAAGGGAATCCATAAACACTGTGTAAAAGCTCTGGCTTAGAACTCTTCTCCTCCCTCCCCCTTTTTTCTCCTTCCCTTCTGTGTGCTGTCTTCGCTTCAGATAATGTGTACCATCTACAAGTCGACTGTCTAACAGCCACATTCAGCAAAGAAATGGGCAGTAAGTGAAAGCCACACTGCACATGAATAGCGGGCAGGTCCATACAACAGAGGCTTTAGGTTGTGATCCACTATCCATATGTTTTTATCTTACATAGTTCTGACTAGTTGAATAATATTTTCCAGTGTGAATTTTTTTTTTTTCTGACGCTAATGGGGAGGTAGGATGCTTGGGATTGAACCCAGGACTTCATGATACTAAGCAAAGTGTTGTACTTTAATTGCAGAAATAAGTAAAAGATACTGAATAATATAGAGAATAATAATTGTTAGTAATCTTACTATTATAAACATTCTGGTATGTTTCTCTTGCTCTATGCAGTTAAAAATGTGATTGATTCTTGTTTTATATTTTTCTGTTTTCTCTTAATGTTATTACATAAATACTTCCCCATTTCATTAAAATTTCTTTGTATAAAAATAATTTAATGGCCACACAATATTTTATTTGAAGTAACCATTCACTAATTCTGCTATGTTGGACATTTTTTTTTAATTTTAGTTTTGCTACTGTGCCTAATATTGTAAGAAAGATGATACATATTTGCGTGCATTTCGTACTGCTCCAGAGAACAGATTTCAGGCAGTGTAAGAGTTCAGAGTTAGAACTGGGTCGGGGGAGGGGGTGATACTTGGAGCAGTGACACTGAGAACAGCAAAGAATGGGAGCCACGAGTGAATCCATAAAGATATTGTCCGGTCCTCAGCATTGTGCCGTACTCACAGTCTTACCAGCACGCACAGAGCACACATCATTGATGCTTATAGTGGTGACCTTAATTCACTAGAAAAAGTTCAACACTGTGTCTTATACTCTGGATAGAAAACAGGAGTTGCAGAAACCGGTCTTGTCCATTCAGGCTGTTATAACAAAACACTGCAGACTGGGTGGCTTATACGCCATAGAAATTTACTTCAGACAGTACGAGAGGCTAAGATGTCCAAGACTAGAGGTGAACAGTGTCAGCGCCTGGAAGGGCCTACTGCTTTGTAGATAGCTGGCTTTTCCCTCCAAGTGTGGCAGAAAGGATGAGGGGTTTCTGGGGCCTTTTATGAGGGCTCCATGGAGCGCTCATGACCTGGTCACCTTTCTGAGACCCACAGCCAGAAGCACCACGGGTTTAAATTTCACCATATGAATTTGGTACAAACAAACTTTTAGACCCTAGTAACAATTTAGAAAGAATTTTATCTAAATGGTTTGATCTGGTGATTATAGGAATAAATGTTTTGTGGTATAACTGGAGGAGGATTGAGAAACACCCGACCCAGATTATATCCCTAACTCTGTTGCCATCCAGATATGTGACTTTGAATCTGTCTCCAAGTCCTCCCAAAAGCCCGTTTTCCCCAGGACCTCATAGATGTCCTACAATTCAGAAACTGTGTTTCTGGTCTCTTGATAGCCAAACATTCAGGTAGCTGTTATTTCTGCTGTTGATCTCCTCTTGGCTGCATTGCTCTCCTCTCTCCTCGCACAGTCCGTGTAATTTATACCTAATAACCAGTTTTAAAGAAAGACCATCACTAAGCTGTTTTTAGTATTTGCATATGAATACGTGCCTAGGTAGGATGAAAACTGACAGCAGGAGTCAAGCAAAACTAGCTTTTAGAGGGAGAGGTTCTGAGTTATCGTTCATGAATCCATATTAAGATAGTTTTAGATTTTTTTTCTGTGATGGGGGTTGAACCCCTGACCTCATGCTTTACCACTGAGGCAAGGGTTCTACCACTAGGCTACATTCCTAACCCTAGATTCTTCTGTTACTATTTATTGATGGTAAGCAAAGTCCAGAATAAGAAGTAAGTTGTGGTTTGTATTTGATCTGTTAGTGTTTTTATTTGGGTTGAAGTGTTAATTAATATATATTATAGTAGATTGGACCTCGCATAGAGGAATATCCAAGGAAAGGAATGATAGGATTTAAGTAACAGTTAAAACAGCATTTCTCCTATTTCAAGAGAATTGAACATTATTCTAAATAATCATTTTTGTTATACTGGATGAAAGTTGAAAGGTTTAAATGCCAAGAGGGAAATTTTCTGCATGTTTTTTATTTTTCTATTAGTGTATTATTATATTTCTTTCATCTCAAATTCTGTTTTTAATTGTTCTGTGTGTTTAGGGATAGATAAGTAATATTCTCTTGTTAAGAGTAAAATGCTGGGCGAGGTACTACACACTTATAATCCAGAAATCTGGGAAGGTGTGGCAGAAGGATCACAAATTCAAACCCAGCCTTGGCAATTTAGTTATTTAGCGAGATGCAGCTGTCTTAAAGCTAAAAATTAAAAAGAAGGTAGAGTTAGGGACTGGGGCTGTAGCTCAGTGCAAAGGCCCTGGATTCCTTTCCCAGCATTGAAAAACCAAACCACACACACACACACACACACACACACACACACACACACACACACACACACACACACACACACACACACACACACACACACACACACACACACACACACACACACACAC